>VZSC01005078.1:11833-89238 GCA_013398225.1 Steatornis caripensis
CCGCTGCGGCCCGCCCTGCTGTGAGGCGGCCGGCGGTGCCCCCCGCCCCGCGCGGCCCGGCGGTGGGGCTGCGGGCCGGGAGTAGGCTGGCCGGCCGCGGCCGGCCCACTGGGGCAGCCCGGGGAGCGGTGCCGGGTACGGTGGCGGTGCCTCTCCGCGGCTGGGTGGGTGGCGGCCCGGGCAGCTCGTTGAGGCAGCGCCGTGCTGGCCACGGCACGTAGGCTGCGGGAGGCCCGGGCTGAGGGTGGTTCCCCAGCCGGCTGCTCTCCTTCCCCTGGGCAGGCCGGCTGCGGGCAGCAGCAGCTGGATTCCCGGGGCCTCCGGGTTGGTGCTGGTGATGCAGTAAAGCGGAGCCTTTCTGGGGCTTGTTTTTGCTTTTTTCACGTTACGTTTAGCCGAAGGCCCGCAGCCTGCATCTCTCTCGGTAGTTCTGCCTGCAAGAGTACCACTGCAGATTTATTCCGAGCCTCCCAAGTGCACATTCAGGCCTGGAGCCTGAACGGAGGCCAGTGCTTGGGCTTCTTCCTGAGTGCGGGAAGATAATCACAGAGGGTTCTTTCTGTTCGGGGAGTTTTCTCAGGAATCGGAGATACTCTGAAGTATGCAATTAACAATTTTTGATGTGTGGCATCTTTAATGTTAAGGGAAAGACACTTTCTGCCTGCTAATGTGGGGTTTTCTCAGGAGGTTTTTTTTGTTTTTTTTTTTTTCTTTAGTATTTATGATCTTGCATTCAAACCAGATGGGACTCAATTGATAATTGCTGCTGGAAATAGACTGCTGGTATGGAAACTTTTTTTTCCCTCTTGCTTTTACAACTATATGAGTATGATTTCTTTCACGTTAACTTACGAATATAACCGTTAAAAAATCCTGTTATCTCTATGAGTCCAGCCTCTTATCTGTGTACGTGTTAACAGAGGCTAACTATAACGTGTTTTGAAGCTTTTTAATGTTTCTCACCAAGTTTTAAACTCTGTTTCCCAAAGTAATGAGACTTAAGTTACTTGTGTCATCTCATCTTCTCATACCTCACCTGGTGGTTTGAAATCCATTAATCTGCATCCAAACTTAGCACAGTGGCGTAGTATACAAATACTGCGTTGTTACAAGTTTCATTAAAATCTCTGCAAAAAAGGGAAAGAAAAATTGATGTCCCTACTTTGTGCAAAGCTTCAGCTGTAACTTTTTGTGGTTCCCTGGGTCCACTTGCCCGCTGCTAACCCATCATCAAGGGCAGCTCAGGACCGCGCTTCTCAGTTCCTGCAAAGCTTTCGCATGGGGCATGTCTAGAAACTGCAGGGATGCATGGATGATGCGGTTATAGAGGGGTGGTTCAGAACTGCAGAACAGTAGGCTTTATTCTTTTCACTGCTTGCAGAATAGTATATTTAGTGATGGTCCTTTCCAGTAATTTATTATGTTTGAACATCTCATGTGGGGGAAAGAAGTAAAACAAGCTGGACAAATGAGCTGTTTGGAAATTTCTTTTGTGCATGTAGTTTTCTGATACTGAGTCTTCTTTCATTCCAAGTGTTATATTAAGGAAGGCACTTCTGCACTTCAAAACGTTTTGTATTGCGTGGACTATGCAGACAAGCAAACACAAAAGCAAGTGTATGATCTTGGCATTCAGTAATTTTATATCCTAGTCCTTGCAGGAAGTTTTTTTTATCTATGTTTTTGCTTTGTGTTTTTGTTTTCCCTGTTCAAATAGGTATATGATACTTCTGATGGAACCCTAATTCAGCCCTTGAAGGGACATAAGGACACTGTGTACTGTGTGGCGTACGCTAAAGATGGTAAGCATCCCTTTGAGGGGCTTTGTTAGCGCACTTCGTAAAGCGCATGTATTCCATTTCTTATTGCCGATTGATAAATAGAGAAATCGGGGTTGTTTCAGTAACGGTATTTTGAACATGTGTGTGAGTGCTGGTGGTTTGTTTTTTAATTGAGAGTTCGAACTGCCGTATGAATGCTACATGCAGAAGTACAGGTTTTTTACATGCAAGGCTACCTATTAATCCACAAACTGTAGTCCTCACTTCCGCTGCCCTTCTACTTCAGTGATGGTTAAGTTACGTTTGTGAGGAGATATATACACAATATATATTGTGTATATAAGTTATATAATGTGAGGAGAGGGCTTACCCCAGAGATCCCTCTTCCTGGTACTCCACCTGCCTCTGATTTTTATTCACATAGTTCCTCTATCCCAGAGCTTCCCAACCTTATGATCCTTCACACGTTACCATGCTCACTACAGACCTTACTCTGCTTCCAGTTATTTCAGTGTCTCCAGTTCTCATTCTGTGGGGGCTTCTGCGTGGGGACTCAAAAGATTTACTTTCAAATGCTACTGCTTAAGTTACAGGGGATACCTGTGAAAATGTGCCATTTTTCCCTTGACACCGTTAACATAAATGTCTAACCTGTGACTGACAGTGTTGGAAAGACCGGCTACTTGCTTGTGTGGGTAGGCTTTAATGAGGTGCTCTCTGTGGGAATAACGAAAAAAACTCATCAGAGTTTCACGTGGTTGGAGAAGCGCAGTCACATCAAGACACTTGTGGTGTTAGGCCCTTTATTGAGCTTTGTCAAGTTCAAGAACTTCTTGCTCTCTCTTTGATTGAGTATTTGGAGTTAAAGTGGTTCTTGTATGTGTGGGATTTAAATTATATTTAATTCCTAGGCAAACGTTTTGCATCTGGCTCGGCTGATAAAAGTGTGATAATTTGGACTTCAAAGTTAGAAGGAATTCTGAAATACACGTAAGTGATGCCTTTCAGTTCTCTGCCTCTCAGAAGCAGACTTTGATTATACACTTCTACTGTCAAAGAGTATGTGCCGTTAGATTTGTAAGAAGGTTGACTAAGGTCAGTGGAAATGCTAGTGAGTGGGTAATAGGAGAGGGAAGAGGAAAAGAACAGTCGGAGTATCTGGATGAGGCAGGAAAGCAATTAAAGGCATAGAAGAGGATGGGAAGTCCACATGAATCTCTGAATTTAGAGGGTTGGCAGAGAACTGGGGAAACTCTGTATAGATTGAAATAAAATGAAACAGAATATGACTCTCATCCTGTATAATAAACACAGTTAATATAATTCTGGTTCAAAGACCAAGTTAAAGATGAAGTTTGGTACCTTTGGTATATTTCCATCTTTCTTCTGGCTTTGTTTTTATGTCATCCCTCTTAAGTGACATCTTCAAATTCTGTTTCTGAATGTGTGCGTACATTTATTACTAGTTAGTATGCACAAGCTAGTGTACTACTAGGAGCATACACAGGCATACTTGTTTTAGAATTTGGATATAACCTTTAATCATGTTTCACAAACCACCATCTACATACATTTTTAGCTAATCTTGATGAAATACAGTGAATCCTGCCACTTGGAGACAATTTTTTAAGGTTTATTACTGATTTAGTTTACAGTAATTGCAGATTAATTTGATGTAATAGAAACTGATCAGATTATTTCTGGCATCTGGCAAACCTTTCAGCTATCTTGCTGGAAGTCAGAAACAGAGGCAGTTAAGAATGATTTATTGAAGTATGATTGTAACTTCATTCTAGGCATAATGACTCTATACAGTGCGTTTCATACAATCCTCTTACTCATCAGTTGGCGTCCTGCTCTTCCAGTGATTTTGGTATGTCTTTTTCCTCTAACTTTTCCATTAAGCCAGTAAAGTCTTAAACTAAACTTAAACTCAGTTGGAAAGGAGTATGTAGTGAGGTGCCACAGGGTAAAATGTACTACTTTGTTACTATGATATTTGCAGAGACACCCTCTGTGTTATTTAGATGGATTTTTTTCCCCATTTACCGATAAATAATATGTACTTAAATGTCCTTCTAGCAGTGGATGAGACTTTGATCCCTCTGAAGTCTCAGCTGAGTTTTCTGACAATATTGGTTTAGAATTTGAACACTGGTAAATACTTACTTGTAATTTACTTCGGCTTTTTGTTTGCTTTAATCAAGGCTTGTGGTCTCCTCAACAGAAGTCAGTCTCTAAACAGAAAACTAGCAGTAAGATTACTTGCTGTAGGTAAGTTTTAAGGATTACCTGTGTCATTTAAGTTAGTTTCAATACCAACAATTCAAAATAATATGCAAGCTTAAAGAAAAAAGTTTGTGTGAAATAGTTCAACATGTGCAGAGGTGGTGCCTAGTAGTATGAGGGAGGCTCTCCCACCTTTGTGTACTTCGTGCTGCTTTGCCATTCTCATAATTAAAATACCTGGGTAGCATTTATAATGACCCAGGAGGAATATGACTAATATTTATCAAAGATTATTTGTTCTTTCTTGCGCAGTCTTCTTGGACAGAGTTTTCCCTCTGCCCCCTTCTTTTTTCGTAGCAAAGGGTTTGGGGTTTTATTTGGTACTGTTCATAACTGAATTCTTCTGGAAGTGTCAGAGAGGTGTTCTGGTCTTGAGCAAGTGTCTTAACTTCTCTCTCCCTCTGCCTAGCTGCAATAGAGACCAGACTAGAACCCAGGTCCCCTCTGTCCTACACAACACAGTTTTATCTGATCAGTGTTCTAAATGTGGCTTTTAAAACAGTCTGGACTACTGCCAACACTGTCATCCCCAAAAATGTATCTGTTACTTAGCACATGTTAGAAGTATTGCTAGCAGATGATAGCTTTAATTTTTGTTTTAAACTTCTGCTTTTTTTATTTCTGTGTATGTTATAAAATGTTCTTGCTGTAGTGCATGCTGTTGCCATAAATGTGGATTTAGATGCATAAACAAACTGTAGGAATACTGGCTACCTCCCAGAACTCCCTCTTTGAAGTCTATTTCAATCTATCATTCCTATTTGAGTATGCTGTACCATCCTACCTTCCTGCTGCTTGTTTTTAGTAGTTTGCTCTTCAGTATGTGTGTGTTTTATCAGCTGGACAAATGATGGCCAGTACCTTGCGCTGGGGATGTTCAACGGCGTTGTCAGCATAAGGAATAAAAACGGTGAAGAGAAAGTTAAAATAGAGCGTACGGGGGGTGCTTCCGCTCCAATATGGTCAATTTGTTGGAATCCATCCAGGTAAATAATTTCATCCTTCCTTTTTTCATGCTGGATAGAAAATCCTCAGCTTATTTATTACAGAAAGGCTTGACTCTTGTCCCTGCCAAAGCAGATTCATGCCATGTACGTTAACTTTTTTTTAAGTGATTATGTATTGGGGTTTTGGCTTTGCTGCCAGTCTTTAACTGACAGGAGAAACTAGGAAACTATCTCAAGAAACATTTATTTTGTCTTTTGTGTTTGTGGTTGCTTTTTTGGGGGGGAGAGGGGGGTGCATCTGTTTGGATTGGGGGAAGAGAGGGGAGCTGTTTTTTCATTTAAATTCAGAAGGAATATTGTCCCAAGTATGTGAATAAACAATTGCTGTTGCAGTAGGTGGGAGAATTTTTGGAGTAGAGCAGATGAATAAGAGAAGTCAGTTCACAGCTATTTAGAGATACCAGTACGGAAATGCAGGCCTGGCAGTAGACAGTATAGTCAGGCAGAGGGAGAAGACGAGGAAGACGACCTCTATGGATTTCAACTTGTGAGTGAAACTTCAAAGGAACATATGTATCTATATTATCTAGAACAGTAATTTACAAAAGGGACCAAGGGCGGAAAGTATTATGCAGGGTACAAAATCAGGCATTCAAAAATTAGGAAATTCTAGACTAACAGTTGCCTGTATGGTCTTAATTTATTCTTCTAGTATGTGTTAGTTATGAGATAGTCCTTAAGTATGTGATAGCACATTGCTTTTCCCCACAGGTGAATGCATCGAGCAAAGGGAGAGTGCTTACTAAACAGCGTTTCATTAGATTTTTTTTTTGTCCTTTTTTTTCAGTTTATGGCTAGAGCCATTACTTGCAGCAGAATGTTCAGATTGCCATCTCCCTTCTTCCTAGGCAAGAAGCTGTGGAGAAGGTGACTCTCATGTTTTGCTCCAAGCTGAACAGATCCTGTCAGAGTACCAAAGTCAACAAATTTGAGACCTGAAGCCTTTCCTTGGTCTGCTGCTGGTCTCACATGAACAATTTTTTTTTCCTGCCTTACACTAATAATTGCAGCTCAGTCTTGCTCAGCTGTATTGACTTTGATGTTATGGTTGCTTTGTACTACTGTAGCTAAGATCAGAATCAGGGCCCAGGTGCTTCATCTATTTAAGGGACTATTGGCTTCACTGTACCCACTGCTTATATAGCTCGATACATCAAGCTTTGTGGTTATTCCTTTAAAGGAGACTGATTTTTCATTTGTGTCCTCAAGCTGTCTTCCTCAGTTTTAAATGGAAAGATGTACCTGCTGCCCTTTCAGTTTGTGGTTTTCTTACAGTAATACAGAGTAAATTCTGCTATCCTAATACTTGGTTCTGTTGCTGTAAGAAATGTATTAATAAGTCACTGTAGAATTACTGCATACTTTTTTCTTTTTCTTTCGTTTTTGTTAGAGATGAACGCAATGATATTTTAGCTGTGGCAGACTGGGGTCAGAAACTTTCCTTCTATCAGCTTAGTGGCAAACAGGTATGTTCTAGAAAGTGCATTCAAGAGTGGCAGGGTATTTCTGGTGCTGTTTTGTGTCCTGTATTCAAAGTGTTTGTATACTAGTGCTTTATTAGCTACGTTAAATGTTGGGGTTTTTTTTGTTTGCTCAACCTTTTATGACCCTGCTTTTTTTAACCATCTTTATCTTCAGCTCTTGTTTCTCCCACGGCAACTCAGCTGCTGTCTTACAGTTCTTGTATTAAAGCTCTTACAACTCTGTTGACTTTTGTGATAGGGCTTATGGGTCTGTAGAGGACATCTTTGTATTATTTTCAGCTGGTGAAAGGGGATTTTGTGAGTTGCTTGCGTTCTGAGTTATACTGGTTTAGGACTGGAGGGATTCTTGGCTGTATTTTAGAACTGCCTTTGGGAATCTTAACATAGCCAGTGGTTCTTGGGTATTGAAAAGTTGTGCATGGCTGGAGAGATGAGAATAATGGCATCAGTGATGGCACTTGTTGCCTTGGAAAAATATGAAATGATCCTTTTGTTAATGTTTTTTTTTTTTTTAAATTTTCCTTTCTAGATTGGGAAGGACAGAATGCTCAATTTTGATCCTTGCTGTGTTAGCTATTTTACTAAAGGAGAGTATATTTTACTGGGAGGTTCGGATAAACAAGTTTCCCTCTTCACAAAGGATGGTGTGCGTCTTGGTACCATAGGAGAACAAAGCAGTTGGGTGTGGACATGCAAAGTTAAACCAGACTCCAACTATGTGGTGAGTAGGAACATTTTTCTGACATTTTTACAGACAATTTGTCATGTAAGGTAAGACCATAAATTTCAAACTCGGTTGCTTAATCTAGACATGTTTACTGAGGCAGCAGAACCTAAGCAGTGTCTAGTGAGGTCCTAGAACTACCACAGAAATTAAAAATATGCCGCAGGAGTAAAACTTCGGCTGCAAGAAGGCTGTAAATGAGTATAACACCTGTTTTCAGATGGTAAGGCATTTGCTGCATTTTGATTAAAAAAGAGGAGGGAAAAGAACTAAAAATGGTAGCTAATAACTTCTAGGTTGACCAAATTTAATTCCATGATGGGAAGAAAATGTTCAGATCTGCTAGAGTTTCTAGCATTACACCTTGTGGAAAATAACTACAAAGCAACTGTTAGCCATAAATGCTGCATTTCATGTCATTGTAGAAACGTGAAGAGATACAAAGCAAATGTTAAAACAAGCAACCAAGCCCCTTCCCCCCTCCAATAAAAAAAACCACAACAACAAAACCAAACCAAACCCCACCCACCCAACATGGTGGTCTTTGTGGTCTGTGATGAGACCAGTCCTCATTTTGCATTGCACTTTTACCACTGTTTAACTACAAGAAGACTGTAATTTCTATCAATCTATACATTATGCAGGAAAAGGAACATAATGTTCATATAAATACTACACATTTTGCCAATTCTCACCTACATGTACCGATTAACTAAAATAATTTTCTTCTTGTGTTCAGGCAGTAGGATGCCAAGATGGAACAATATCCTTTTATCAGTTGATTTTCAGCACTGTTCATGGCCTTTATAAAGATCGCTATGCTTACAGAGACAGCATGACTGATGTTATTGTCCAACACCTCATCACTGAACAAAAAGGTAATTTCACACTTGCAGTCAGGCCAAAGCTACACCCTCATTCTGTTTTGTTGGGGTTTTTTTTTATTTAATATCCATCAGAACACTTGGAATATATGCTGCATGTACCAGACAGATTGTTGTCACTTTGACAGTGAAACTGAGAAATACTGTTTGCAGGATGAGAGTGCAAGCTTGGATTCTGGAGGATCAGCGCTGACAAGCTTAATGAAAGATACAGGGATTTGAAAGGACATTGGGAGGGGCAGAGGCTTTTAAGATCAGGTTTTAATCTCTGTGAATGAGATAAAAATACTGTACATCATCTTTAGCTTTTTTTTTTTCCTTACTTGCAGCGTCAAGGGTTTGTGCTGATTTTGTTTCTGCATACCTGCTGGCTTCTTATGGCAAGGAATCAAAGTATTGCTCCAGAACGTGCTGTTGACAAATAACAGAGGGTGATAAATTGTGATGGGGGTAGTAGATTACATAGATGCAGAACAACAAACATATCTGAGCAGGAGTCTGCTTTTAATTTTAGAGGTGTTTTAGAAAGATTAAATTTTAATGTATTAGTAAATTTTCTGATTCCTGTATCCGTTATTTTTGTGCCAGCCTATACTGTATTGTTTTTGTGTTTTTTCTCTCTAGTTAGAATAAAAGGCAGAGAGCTTGTAAAGAAAATTGCAATCTACAAAAACAGATTAGCAATCCAGATGCCAGAGAAAATCTTGATTTACGAGTTATACTCGGATGATTCTTCAGATATGTATTATCGGGTGAAGGAAAAGATAGTAAAAAAGTTTGAATGCAACTTGCTGGTTGTATGTTCAGATCACATTATTTTGTGCCAGGTACGTGCCTTAAAATCTGGAGTAGTCTTGGAGTGTGTTCAGACTTTTAAAATATCTGTCTAAATAGCTGGTAGGAAAAGATTGTACTGTATAATCTATTACAGTTTTTCCCCAAGGTACCATTGTGTAGTGCTGTTGTAATGTGTAGCGCTGACATACTTCTAAGCAATAGCCGTGGCATGCCACAGGTGGCTCTGTTTCAGTAAAACAGTCTCTGTAGTGAGTCTGATAAATCAGCACATAATCCAGGGAAACTTTTGAGTGGGGGTGAACTACTAGAAAAAGGTGGGGTGTTTTGTTTGTTCATAGCATTGGAAGACCTTAAAGAACTCACCCTGTTAAAATGACTGTTTGAATTTATGGTTTTTATATGTAAAAGTAGGCGCGCATGCTAGTATAGGTATGAACATAGCACATCAAAGATATGCGGTTTTATCTTTACCTCCATGCGGTAGTTTGTATGTTATTGTGTCTTTAGGAGAAGAGATTGCAGTGCCTCTCATTTAGTGGCATTAAAGAGCGAGAATGGCTGATGGAGTCTCTTATTCGTTATATTAAAGTAATTGGAGGACCTCCAGGAAGAGAAGGCCTCTTAGTTGGTCTAAAGAATGGTCAGGTAACAACACATAATGTCTGGTATGTGTCTTTTCACTGCAAATAAAATCTGTTTTATGCTCTTGGGAGGAGTCTTTACGAGCGGTATGCTCTTTTACAACCTAGAGTTTTATTTGACAGAGTCTCGTCTTGTGATTAAAAGCTATAGTTCTAGCTTTCACATTCTCTGGCCGTAAAATTCATACAAATATTGTGAAGGTGTGAATGTTCTAGAGGTGAGATTGCTGTCTATTTCACAAGCCAGTTAGCACCTGAAAATTTCAAACTGGAGTCCAGAGGTATTGATCCAGAGAACAGGAATAGAGAGGAAGTTGAGAGCCTTTGTGTCTTCTGTATCTGTGCTGTATATTCCTGTAATAGTATATTAACGTAATTGTTTGACTAGTGGAACATTAACAAATCCAGGATGTATAGCATATGATTTGTTTGTATAGGTTTGCAACCTAGAGTGTGTTGTGGAAACAAGTCTTTTCGAGATACCTCACACTGAAAGTGTTTTCTTAATTTTAATGCACAGTTTACCTCTGAAAAAAATTGCAATTACATGATTTAAACAGCATTAAAGTTTGTACCTGCTGTGCTGTTTCTAGTTTTAGAAACAAAAATGAATGGACTGATTTTGGTTTCAAATATGTCTAGATTCTGAAGATATTTGTCGATAATGTCTTTGCAATTGTCCTGTTGAAGCAATCCACGGCTGTGCGCTGTCTGGATATGAGTGCATCCCGAAACAAGCTGGCAGTTGTTGATGAAAACGATACCTGCCTAGTATATGATATTAATACCAAAGAGTTGTTGTTTCAGGTAAAATTCAAAGGGTTTTTCTTTAAAAAAAAAGATGGAGGGAGAGAAAGTGATTTGGAGTACAGAACATGCCAAAAGCGTTGCTGTGCAGAAATTCTTATAACTGTCATTTATGCCGTTAATCACTTTTTGTAGGATTTAACTGTGATCTATTGCTCTGTCGAAACTACCCTTTTAGAGATGGTAGACAAGGAATTAGAAGACAGGAGATATACATGAGCAGCAGCTGAATAAAGACCACTTAAACATGTGACCTTTTCGGTTTAATTTAGAGCTCTGTCCTGGTTCCCTTTGAAGCATTACAGTTAGTGAGCATTTTGGCTTTATCATTAGCACGAACAGAATTAAATAAAATCACATATTCCCAGACTATAAAATGAATAATGATAATGCTCTCTGCATTGGCAATTTAGCAGTCACTCGAAGGGTTCACTTATTAATGTTGATGAAACATTTTCAGAGAACACTGAATAGAAAGTATGAGTTACTACAAAGATGAGGTCTGTAACTTTCTTTTTGTAACAGGCAGAAAAATGATCAATTACATGTGTTAGCTAACTAACTATTATTGTGGAATTTTATATTATTCTCGACAGTTTGATAGTATAGATCATTATTAAATACAAAACAAAGGGAAAGCAATTGCAGCTGTTTGTTAAACTGTAAAATATGTCCCTGTAAATCTGTTCAGGAATATACTAAGCTTTAGAATATTACAAATGTAAATAAGTGTGTGTGTGTGTGTGTACACACGCAGGTTATAATAGGTCAAATATTCTAGCTGAAGGATGCATATTTCTTAGGAAAAAAGATGTGATTGCATCTGTTGTAATCGTCATTTATTTTGCTTGTTAGGAACCCAATGCTAATAGTGTGGCTTGGAATACACAGTGTGAGGACATGCTTTGCTTTTCTGGAGGGGGTTACCTCAATATCAAAGCTAGTAACTTCCCTGTCCATCAGCAAAAACTTCAAGGCTTTGTTGTTGGTTACAATGGCTCAAAGATCTTCTGTCTTCATGTTTTTTCTATGTCAGCTGTTGAAGTTCCACAGGTAATCCTTTAATCTCATTAAGTGTTGCTTTACATTTCATAAACATCAATGTTTAAGATGTGAAGAAGCTTTTCTGAGATACACTCAGAAATTTTGAGATTTATTCCGTTACCAAAATGATTACAGTTCACACGTTACTCATCATTATTTAAGTTATTTGGCTTTTTTTTGGCATTAATTAAGGTAACTTCCTTTTTGCTGTTGATTGTTGTTTTTAATTCTCCCTTTCTACTTGCAAAGGCATGTAACCTAAAAGCAAAGATGAAGACATGGTGCAGGTGTTACCTCTTCTTCTGTTTTTACTGTAGTCTCTCTACGTACCTCTTGTCCCTCTTACCAAGTTGTGATTTCATTTTTCTTAAGAGTACATCAAATAATGTAGATGTGCTTAGGCAATATTTAAACTGTATGTTTTAGTCTGGATGTATAGTACATGTGTAGTCTTTATATTCTAAGCTTAGAGACTGCCTTCCACAAAATGCTGCTTTCTGTGTTACGGGAAGCAATGGAAGAGCCTAACACAGTCCAAGAAGCAAAACAAAAAAAAAGGGGGGGGGGGAAGATTCTGACTTATGCACCCAGGTGTGGGCACGATTTGAAACAGAGTCAATGAAGAAGGCAAAAGTGCCATATGCTTTTATTAACTAGTGGATACCACCTGTGTTACAGACCTGTGTCTGTTCCTCTGAGGCATTATACAGGTCCTTAATTAGGCTCTGGATTCTCCAGTGTGGTTGACAGCCCTGAGATCGATCAGGCCTGGTACCCTCTTTGTCTGGCTTTAGCAGTCTGTAGGCACCAATATGCCACAAAATTACTGTGAGGTGTCACAGAGGCAGCTTTTTCCAAAACTATGCTTTTGGAGGGAGCGAGTACCAAAAAGTATACAATTTTCAGATAATTGATAAAAATAACATAGAAATCAATCTGCATATACCATCTTTGGTTGCAAACCCAGAGTTAAAGGTAATCTAGTTACAGTGCTCCTTGTTCATTCAAAGGGTTCGAGCTGTAGCTGCAGATCCTGAGCTTTAGTCTTATCTGTGTCGGCCTGCAGCGGACAGTTTCTCTCTTTAATTCCCTTATAGGGCAGGTCCTTGAGGTCAGTGTCTTTAGGGCTTAATAGTTGCAGTCTTGGTAAAACAGCTTTGTCATCAGGGTTACTTCCTCATGGTACCTCTTCCTGTTGTGTCTGAATATTTCCACGGATGCTTCATACTGGGCTGTTGTGCCACTTTTCATGCTTTCAGCCTTTGAGAACAAATGACCCCCTCCTTTGCTCTGCTTACATGGTATTAAAAAAAAAAAAAGGCTCCTTGTACATAATATTTAGCATGTACGATGTTCAGAAGAATTCCCATTCTTAAGTACTTCCTGATATGCAAGGAACTGAAGATTTCGAGATGGATGAGACTGGAATATAATTAACCCAGCTTGTCTAAAGATACAGTAATAATCACCCCAGAATGTTGTTCTGTTATACAAAAACCATACATTTATTCTCTGTGGAGCTCGTAATGGTTTTGATTGGAATATATTATTTTGTCCGATGTATATATAGAATTTCACTATTATATTTCAGTATTATGCTTTCTAATCCATGCTTTTCAATGACTATCCTCAGTCTGCACCTATGTATCAATATCTGGAACGAAAAATGTTTAAAGAAGCCTATCAAATTGCGTGTTTAGGAGTAACTGATACTGACTGGAAGGAACTGGCCATGGAAGCCTTAGAAGGGCTGGAGTTTGAAACTGCTAAAAAGGTAAAGTAGTTATTTACGTATTTAGCAGAAGGCTTGTTTTGTATTTTTTTAAATATATATAGTTTGTGTATCATGTATAATGTGTAGCTGGAATGCAAAGTGGTGTTCCTGGGTTCCTCTCTTGCTTGTCTTCAGTGTGTATGTGTTACTCCACATACAAAAGATGATGTTGGTTTGTTATACACTCAGGATCTTGAGATGAGGTTTTAAACTAAAATTGAATATATCTCTGTAGATAAATGCCTTGTTCTAAATCACAGTGCATAAATGCAAAGAAAATTGTTTCTTTCATCTGCTGGAAAATGTGTTAGTGATTTTGAGGGAAATAGAGCAGGGAAGGTATTCAATGGTGCTGCCGACCACCGGGTGGCAGCAAAGAATGCCTTGGCTGAGGTGTTCCCCCCCAACTTCCCCAATGCTATAAATGTACTCTTCCCCCCCTACCCCCCCCAAGTATTTAATACAAGCTCAGTTCAAATGTGGAGGTTTCATGTTCTTTGTTATTTACACACTAATGTTCTTTGAAGGCAATGGTGATGGGATGTCGTTGTTTTAGTAATTTTCTATCTAGAATTCCTTGGGTTTGGGAGTGGTCTATAAATAGGCATATACTGAACGACAGAGTTTTCTCTGGCATAAAATACTCTCCTATTTTCTTTCACCACCTTTTCTCAAATAAGAGAGGGTGAACTGAGTTCAGTGTCTTGAATATCGTATGAAACACAAAACATTCTAAAAATATGCAGGGAATAGCCTGTAATGATAGGCATCTTTTAATAACAGATTTTTTTAAAAGGAAATTAAGTGCTTTCTTTTTCTTAAGTGGAGGCATCAGAATAATTCCAGTTTCACAGACTGCTTTATGCAAATAGATATTCTTAAAAAGAAGTTTTCAGTGCCTCCTTGGAATTTTAAAGTAGTGCCCTCTTAGAATTAGAGCGGATTAATTTGAACAAAAGCAGCTTCTTGACATTAAAGGCTCTCATTGCTAGTCCGATCTGGTGTAAGCAGAATATTCCATGCCCTCTTAAGCATTAGTTTGGATAGAAGTCTTGAACATGTGGTCTAAAGAGTTAAATTCCTATTTTTTTGATGCATGTCAAGAATAAGTGCTAAGCTGCTGTAACTCGCACGTGACTGCCGCTTGAGACTTTGGGTTGCACATTTATCTCCATTTGTAAAAGATACTACACTGTCTTGCAGTACTTCTGTCTTACTGTCTTCCTACTTCTTCTCCTCTCCCTGAGCTGCTTCCATACTGAATTTTCAGAATTGTATAAAAACTATAAGCATATGTAGTATGCTTTGGCAATACCATCAATTATGTGTTCTACCTTGTAATGGTTTCCTTAAATTTCATTGTCTTGCATCATGACTCAGATCAAAATGGAAAAGCTGTAAAATAGCCAGAATAAAAGTATGTAATATTTTAAATGACACTGAGTATTTCTTGGGGTACTGACATACATAGACTTACTAGTCCCTGCCTTTGCTGTTTATTTTCAGTGATAAGCTGTTTGGATTTGTCTTATTTACCATAATGCCTCAGAGGCCTAGTTGTAGTCAGAGCCCATCAGGTCAGAGAGTACACAAACCCCAGTGTATTTGTCTGTCCTGTTTGCATGAAGACAGCTTGGTTTATGCATAACAATATTCTGTTTGTTTTTCTGGCTTTTCAGGTTAATTCCTTTTATTCTTTTTTTCTTTTCAATAGGCATTTACCAGGGTACGCGACCTTAGATACTTAGAGTTGATCAGAAGCATAGAGGTAAGAGAGTGTTAAAGACAGTGTATTTTCATATACTTACACTGTGGCAAAATCAGTACTTTCTGTTTTGGAGTGACTTTTGTTCAGATAGTGCTTCTGGCTGTTGGAGATGTGTTTAGAGTGACAAATCCTGATTAGCAGAGGTGACTCAAATTCTAGTCGTAGGACTGAAACTTTGTGGAAAAAGAAAATGAGGGTGTGGCATAATGAGAACTTCTGAAACTGTCTTCAGGAAAACTGGAAAATGTTCACTATTCAATTAATAATTGGTAGAATACTACTGTGCTAACAGAGCTTAGTGCAGAATACTTCATAAACATGAGTTAATTAAGCCTTTCCTTAACCCCCGGAGGCAGGTAATTACTATTATCTCCTCTTCGCAGGGCCAGAAACAGGCCCAGAGGAAAAAAAAAAAACCAGACTCAAGGTCTCATGACAACTCTGTGACAACTGGAAATAGAATTTGGGATTCCTTGCTTCCATACTGTGCTCTAATCAGTAGTTCTTACTCTTTTCACACTTCTTGATAGAATTTTGCTAGACAATAACTGTCTGTCATGAGCACATTAAAAGACATGGTATCACCCTTGTCCTTCTACAAAGACTGCATGATAATGCTTAGTTTAGAGATCTGTGTTGAAATGGCATAAAGGGATTTTCTCTTTCTCACAGTAACTACATCTACACCTTTTCTGAAGGAATATATTCCTTGTCTTCCATTTCTGCAGAGCTGTCCGTGTTCTGTCAAAATGCTGCTTGGCTGCCATTCACTTTTCTTGGTGTCTAACATGGGACAAAGTTCTGCATTAGGAGCCCCTCTTGGGTTTTTTGTTGTTGTTGTTGCTTTTAAAGGCTAGATAGGTAGATGAGAACATTCTCTCTCCACTACTGACCTTTCTTTTCCACATGTGCTTCTCTGGATCTGCATCTGTTGAGGATATTCTGGAATTGTCGTGTTATATTCTGTTTAATGAGAAAGATTCCCTTTGTAAATAGGCATAAACTTGCTTTCAGACTTCTTGAAAAAGCTTCTTCTGAAGTGAGAGTTCTACATCATTGCTTGCTTTTGTTTGTGGTGTATCGGATTCCTTTTAAGCCTTGAAGGGTGTAACTAAGCACACGTGTTCCATCAATATGATGGTTTTCTCTCTGTAAAGGAGACATTTTTTTTTCTAATTGATGACAGCAGGAAACATAACTGCCAGATCTCTGTATCTGGTAAGATTCTTTAAAAATGGTGTAACAATTCCTCTGATTATTCTTTTAACCACGTTTTTAAAGGGAATTTTCAACACCAGTCCAGTATTGGCCTAATCAGTGTGACCAGAAGGAGCGATGGCTGAGTCTCCATTGGCAGTAGAGGATTGAATTTGTATGCTCGTGGAATGCTTTTCCCCCTTTCGTGCAGTTTTCTTTAAATTCGATTCACATCTATGTATTTCCACAAGGTGGGCTAATGGTAGTAATAATGTAATCTAAAGCAGGGTAGCAATGTGTTTCCAAGATAGAGGATAAAACATATATGTGAAAACGTGTGCGCGCACACACACATGCATGTGTGTGGCACGTGTATGGCATCGGTCCCTTGAAGTCAGTGCACCTCTGTGGGTCTGATTCACGTAAAGGGTTTCTCTGTGGCACTGCACACACTTTGCCTCTGTGGTCCCTTCCCGCACAATCAGTGAGCAGTTCCAGTTATCAGGGGAGTGTGTGCAGGTGCTCTGCAAGCGACTGCTGCCTACCCGGAATTGGGGGCTCTTGCACGTGGGGACAGTGGTGGTGACACTGTTTTTTATTCAGAGGCGGGTTAACATAATTTTTGAATCTCCTTATTGCTAGGAATTATTTTCATGTTTGTCATCCCACACGCACATTTGTTAATTTAGCCAAATTATATGCTACTGAGTTTCTACAGGAGAAAATAAGGAACCCATCAGATGCCTTTTCTAAAATAGCATAGCATAATGATAGTGTGTGTTCATTTTCCCATGTGAAATCAAGAGAAGTGATTTTTCATCACTTTGGTTTGTATAGTGACATTTAATTTTGCCCTTCCTAATTTTAATTAAGAAGGGATTTAATCCTTTAATTATAAATTCACCAGAAATCTAGGAGAGGCGTAATTATCGTATCCTGTTACAAGTTTTTATTAACAGTTAAAGTCTAAGCCTGAAAATCTCATTCCTCAATGGCTATTTCTTACCAAGGTCCTGATCATCTAGAATATTTTCTGCATCTCTCTTTGTGGTTTTTTTTCTCCAGGAGAGGAAGAAGCATGGAGAGAACAACAACGAACTGTTCCTAGCAGATGTTTATGCCTACCAGGGAAAATTCCATGAGGCAGCGAAGTTGTACAAAAAGAGCGGACATGAAAACCTAGCTCTTGATATGTACTCTGATTTACGCATGTTTGACTATGCAAAGGTAATAGTTTGCAAAAGAATATTTAAATGCAGAAATATTAGTGTAACTGTAACTGTTTTCAAAGTATGATCCTACAAAAGGATTGGAAGAAATGCAGGCTTTGAATTCCAATTTTATTTTCTCAGTTAATTGGTTGAAGTTTGTTTGGCTTGTAAGGGGAACAATGGCTGTCTTCTGGGTCATTGTAATGGTAGCCTTTTTCCTCAGAGTCTACTACTGGGGTAGCAGACAGTGTTTTGTATAGTCTCAAATTTGTTTATGGAATTAATGGCTTCTTAATGGGTTTTTTTTGTTGGACACTACCAGAAGTGACTATTTCATTTTGATTATGTAGTATTTTCCATGGTAATTTTCCTTTTTTCAAAACTAAAAATCTCATTTTTATGACTATTTCTTCTGCAGTATCTTGGTCAAGAGTCCCTTTTTTTTTGTCTTCCAAAGATGATAAGGTGGTACACAAACAAAGTGGAGGTTAAGTGCACCATGCATTTAATTCCCTTCTGTATTATAATAAAAATACTTTTCTTTCAGAGTTTGGACTTAAATAGATATGTTAGTTCTATATGAATGTATTTTATAAAGTGTTTAATATACTAACCTAGTATATTTTTGTTTACTAGAGAAGTTTCTTCCAAAGATTCAATATGTTGCTTTATTTTTTGTTTCCATGTAGAAATAACTTGAGTATGATTTTTAAAAGTGATGTTTTTATATGTTGATAAGAAAGCATTACTTGGCTTTTAAGTCTTCTATGGTGTTTTCTTATCAAAATCCCTAGGAATGCATGCACTGTTTAGTCTCATTCATCACTCATCGGAGCCTTATTCTGCCCAATACAAGACAAAGACTTTACCATGACACGCATATAAACTCTTTTAGTATAGATTCCACAAACTGTGCTACAGAGAGATCTTTTTCTTCCAAGAGCTTAATATAAATACTTTGGGGCTTTGCTGATTTAAGTCTGACTTCCGCTATTTTTGGCTGATGGGTCTTTGTTAGCTTCAGTGTTTTGGCTCCTCTTGAACATAAATGTAATTCATAGATGAAAATTTTCCCATAAGTCTTCATAAGAATCGTTTAATTCTTGGCCATAGTCACATCTATATTTAACTAGCAGAGAGCAAAAGGTCTTGTGTCTCCTATCCTTGAGAACTCCATGCAAAGGAAATTAAAGGTACTTCATAGCAGATGAAGGAAGCTTCTTGTGCAAGGAGTGCACAATACATGGAAGAATATGTAAACCTCCCCTTGCTTGCCAGTTATTTTTCCAAGGAAAGCTATACGGGGGGATGTGGGGTGTTTTTGTATTGTGGTTTTGTTGTTGTTGTTGTTTTTTTTTTAATGCTGCCAGAATTACGCAAAGGGACCCTTACAGAATCTGATTGCCTGTGCTTGTGCTTGACTTTGATTAGCTCTGTCCAGAGAGTCCAGACTGGAGGCGGAGGTCAGGAAGTCCTTTGATATCTGGTCACAGGCTTGTTATCGCAGTACCAGATCACAAATTACTGAGAACACACAAAAACCTCTTTCTACTATAAGAACCTGAGCTCTTGATTTTGGGCTTATTTTGGTGACCTGAGCTGGGAAACAAGTTGTGTCAAAGTTATTGTTCAACATGATTCTTTCACTTTAGTTTTTCATAATCAAAGATTATCATGACGTCTTTATAGTTACTCACTTGAATCAGGGCTGTGTTTAGTAGATCATGCTAGAATAAAATCCTACACAGAGTTCATTTAAGAGCTGACAGAGACAGGGTATAGTTCTGTACCTATCAACTGGCTGTGTCGGGGAAACTGGTGAATTGTGTAGTGGAACAGATCTGTTGTGTGGGTGCTTTTTGTGGGTGGTTTTTGCCTCTTTGTTGTTTGGATTTTTTTTTTAAACTTCAATCAGAACTTCTCAGAAACACAGAGGATAAGGTAATTTTCCACTCTCTTCTCACCTTTCCATTTCTCCTCTGTTCTAATTTTTAATTTGATAGAAGCTGTTTTAATGGACAGTAGCCTGTTCCGTTAACAGACAGAATTGCCCTTAATCAATCTTCTGGTGTTGAAGGTTTTGGTTGGGGTTTTGGGGTTTTTTTGTTTGTTTTCCTGGCGCGTGATGTCAGCAGATGTGAACCATATGGTGCCAGGGCTTTGGTACTGGTAGAAGCAGCTGAACAAACTATTAGAAATATTTCCAAAATGGTCATCATCACAGCGTCCAGGCTTGGTGTTTGCATTCCTTGCGGAAGTCCAGCCAGTAGTTCAGAGTCACTCTTGCCTTTAAGCAACTGTCATTCCATCCTTATGAAAGAACTTCATTGGTATATTGTAATATAATTATCAAACGTCTTTGCAGAAAACAAAATTTCAGCCTTTAATTGATCTGTGGCTGGGCATCCTGATGCTACCAATTGTTAACTAGGCATGGGGTGGGGGTCATCTCTGAGAATGAAACCATACCTTCTTGGCTTGCAAAAGAAAATCTGAAACTTGAAGTGATCTATTACAGTTTTTGAGATAAGTAATATTTTGTCTCGGAAAGGCATGTTCCTGAAAATCATGTGGAAGTCATAATTTATATCCACTTAAACAGGCTCAACAGAGAGCAAGCTTTCCAAGAAATCAAGTAGGGACATAGCTATTACCTCTGAGGCATCTGTATCATCCTTCTTCTGCCCTCCCAGAATCTCCCAGGTTTTAGGGGTTTTCTTTTTGTTGGTGTTTTTTTTTTTTTTTAATTGAAAACTATCTAAATGGGAAACTTGCCATTGTTTCCTACCAAACATTGGGCTTTGATGATTAGCTGCTGAAGGCTGGACGAGTTCATGTTGCTCTCTATGCAGTATTTCTTTACTTAGGAGGCATAACAATGTTCATTAAAAAAGCCTTTATGTATTTCAGAATTTGGACTGTAACAATGTTTGTGACCACAAGGTAATGCAGACTTTTGTATTGCACTATTTCAGGATTTTCTGGGATCTGGAGACCCCAAAGACACAAAGATGCTAATAAAAAAGCAAGCAGATTGGGCCAAGAATATCAATGAACCAAAAGCAGCAGTGGAGATGTACCTTTCTGCAGGCGAGCACATGAAGGCCATAGACATCAGTGGGGACCATGGCTGGGTTGATATGTAGGTTTTACTTCCATCCCAGAGATAATATATAATGAAAACTCATTTGAGTTATGAATTCTGCATAATTTTAAAATAGTTTTTATGTGTCTCTGTTTATATCAAATTGAGTATTTGAAGCACATCTACAATTAAAAAAGTTTTAAAAGTTACATGTGTTTGGAGGGTAGGCATAAATATGTTACAAAAACAAATGCATTACAGCAGTAAAGAGAATGAATGGGTTCATCCGTAGTATGAGACTGTCTTCTAAAATATGCATGCCTTAAGCTTTTCGGAGTAATCATCACAGCAGTGCTTATGTGCTAGCCTATTTATGTTGTTTTAAGCTGTTAAGGATAATCATCTAGTGGGTAGTGAAGACAACTGGAGCACAGAATCCCTAGAGATTCTGGGGCTGCTCCTGTCACTGGCCAAATTCTCCTTGACTTGCCATAGGTGACACTGGCTCGTTTGCAGAGTTGCCGTAAGATCTTGGACAGGTCACTCAGCCTTCCCTTGCCTCACTTTTGCTGTGTAGCAAAGGGGTTAATGTTTATTCAGAAGCCTTTTGTTTAGGTCGGGGTTGAGGAAGTGTGTCCCGTGTCACTTAGTCATGTAGGACCTACTTCCTCCCTCTGTCTTCATGACTGTGCAAAGAGTCTGAGATGGAATTGCATGTATGAGTAAAGATTGAAGAAATGGAGTTTTGAGTTTGTAAAAGAAAAAAAAAGAATTTGGAACGTTTACTGCAAACTGTTTAAACAGGGTTGTATGGTACTAGTAGTATGATGTTTATTAAATAATAACTGATTAAAGATGAAGTTATTACAATAATTAAACAAAAGGCAAAACAAGGCAGACCCTGAAACATCCGTCTTCTTTTTACTGGGTCTAGGTTAATTGAAATTGCTCGAAAACTGGATAAAGCTGAGCGTGAGCCTTTGTCAAAATGTGCCTTCTATTTTAAGAAACTTGATAACCCTGGCTATGCAGCAGAAACCTACATGAAGGTTGGTGACCTGAAAGCGTTGGTCCTTCTCCATGTGGAGACTCATCGCTGGGAAGAAGTAAGCGTGCCCTTGATTTCTGTGTTTAAAACCACTACTTCATGCTGTCTCTGGTTGCAAGAAAGGGAGACAAATGTGTGTTTCCCCCAGCACTGTAGCGAAGGGAGAGGCAGGCAGGGAGGCTCTGTAGAATGTGATTCAGAGTATTTAAGTTAATTTTGTATGCTTAGTGCGTGTTTGGTGTTGAGCTTGGTTTTTTGGGGTTTTTTGGTTTTTGTTTTGTTGTTTTGTTGTGGGTTTTTTTGTTTCCTGGCTGTATTTTTCTTGCTCTCACTTCTAAGCACCTTCTTTTGCCTGTTGAAGTTGTAATTGCCCACTTCCTATGGTAATCCATGGGGTGCTTCTAGTCTGTCAAAAAGAGTTGAAGTTGTTATATCACGGGAAATTCTGTTTTGAATTGTATTAATTGTATATTTGGACACACGCGAGTGAGAATACCATACACATAATTTAGATCTGATGAATGTGTGCTGTGGTAGTGTGGACCCCACTCCATAACTGGATTTATGCTTCTAATTAGGTAAAGTTCTGACTTCACTGGGTTTTTCCATAAAAACACAGGTCTGCCAGTACCACCCACTTTGCATGTGGAGTCACTATTAATTTTGTTCTTGTTTCTTCACATTAAGTTTTTGATAGGTGTAGTTACTTAAGGAAATGTTTTCAAAGTGCTGCTGGAATTGAAAAAACCCCTCCCCCAGTCATATGGGTGCTTTGGAAAATTGTAGACTTAGACCTTTATTGACTAGTTAGCAAGTTTAGAAAGTTAATCTAAACAGCCTTTACAGTGTTACTTCAATTTCTTTAGAAGATACATTCAGTAAAAATAAAAATACTTTTTGTCTCTTGCTGTGAAATCTATTAAATTTCCTAGATAATCACTTTCCAGTTTCCCTGTTTGAATAACCACCCTGTTACTACGCTTAGCTTCTTCTCTGTTGTTGTTCATGGCTTTTTATTTTAAAATACATTGGTTTCACACCGGAGAAAATATGGATTACACTCTCTATTCTGTGTATGTATTTTTATTGTGAATTTACTTAGAGCTAAAGGATTGATCCAATGGAATATTCTAAACCCTTTAACTGTTTAAACCATGCAGTATTTTACAAATGAATTTTTTATTTACCTCAGGCATTTGCTTTGAGTGAAAAGCATCCTGAATTCAAAGATGACGTCTATGTCCCTTATGCTCAGTGGCTAGCAGAGAATGATAGATTTGAAGAGGCCCAAAAAGGTAAGCATGTCACTGACAGAAAACTGGTCACTCAAAATTTACTCCATACTTTTCCAGTATCAAATATGTAGTCTCTGCCCTGAAGAGTTTCTTATCAGTGGGATTCAAAACCAAATAGGATCTGTGTTTTCATACTAGCCTTAAAGTAGCTGGAAGTCTGCTGATTTGGTAAGAAAATGTTATCGGTCTATCAAAAATGATGGCATGTAAATACAGGTCCAGATTTTCCATCACGTATATTTGAGTGTGGCGCATGGCAACAGTATTTGGCATATAATCGGAACTGTCTTTATTAATATTTTTATCACAATAGAATTCAAAATATGGCATCCACCTTACAAACCTGGATAGAAAGCATAGTTTGTCCTTATATTTAGTAATGTTGGGTTTGTGCAAGTAAAATTTTCCTGTTTCTTTAAGAATTTTCATGTATTTTGATAGGCTTATAAAATTTATTTAAAGAGAACTGTCAACCTTCCATCATGTGAACTGGCTTCAAAATGTAACTCATAAACTGTTCCAGGGACAAGGAGATGTTGAAGCAAGCTCCATGTGGAGCCAGCACGTTTTTAGTATAGTTACTTTTCTCAGGTGCAGCTCCATGTGACTGTTGCATCTGCTGTTTCCAGAGCCAGCTCGGATCTAAGTGTGTAACTGCATTTTCTGTAAGGGCCAAGCTAGTGAACATGCCAGACATGATCTGTCTCCATGCAGAAGAAATTTGTGTGTCTCAGCACCGAACCTTTGAGCACCTGTTTTTAGGGCAGTTTGGTAGTATGCACGTAGAACTCTATGAATATAGGTATATTGTTCCTAGTTTGTTCCACAAAGCTCTATGCTGCTGTGGCTCAGCGAATACAAATGCCCCAGAATTGGGTGAGCTAGAGATCATTGTGTAGCTTTGCGAGCATTTGGCTCTAGCTGAAATCAGGAGGCAATTTTGCTGTGGGCCTGGGTTTTTTGGGGGGTTGGTTCCATGCCATCCCTATTACCCTATATGAAGACTGCGTTTGCCAAATGCGTGTTTACCAAGCGAGAATTCAGGATCTTACTTCATACTGGCTTCTGAGCACCAAATAAAGAAATGCTGTTAATAAATAATGAAAGGCTGTAGTAAATGCTGTACTCTTTCAAAATGCTCAGCATTACAAACTAACTTCAAACATTATTTTATTGTAGTTTTGAATGAAGTTGTGATTTCCAGTGTTTGGAGATTGCTATTGTTTGTAGAAGGATCTAATCATCATAGCATTTTTGCTCTTCTCTATATTTAAAAAAAAAAAATCAGCCAGCGTTGTACAAAATCTATGAGCTCAAGAGCTGCTGAGACAGTGGAAAAGCCACAAAATGCCTACAGATGCTTCTCATGTTCCATTAGTGTCGCTGCTTTCAAGGAGAAAAATACCAGTGTATAATCCTTTTTATCCTGCCCTGGATAGACTATTTGATATTGGCTGAATAGGCTGCTCTTAATTTAAAAACATTAATTTCAGTTAATTGATATAATCACACTGTAAAATCCTCTTTGTTTTGGCCTTCTTTGTAGCGTTTCACAAGGCTGGCAGGCAGAGTGAAGCTGTAAGAGTGCTGGAGCAGCTAACGCACAATGCTGTGGTTGAAAGCCGATTTAACGATGCAGCCTATTATTATTGGATGCTTTCCATGCAGTGTTTAGATATAGCCCAAGGTAAGTAGCTGAAAGGAAGTTTGTTACCTTCTTGTGCATGTAGACAAACAATTACTGAATTGTGGTGGCATTGCTGCAACTACTTCACTGTTGTGTGGCTTTGGTTTAAGTTTTTTAATGCTGTGCCTAACTCTGGCTTGTGCTATTTTTGTAGTCCCCCTGTTTTTCCCATGTGCTTATTTAAAACAAATAAGCAAAACAGCAACATCAGCATGCTTAGACTTCCTTTTGAAATCTGACCAGAATCAAAATCATGTCTCCTGGGACTATGTATCCTCACGTACCTTCCCGCAACACACTTTAACTTGAGAAGTGGTTGGAGGGTTAAAGTACTAGTAAATAAAAGATGATTGTGGAATGAAAGGTACATCTAGTATTTGAATGTAAGTTGGAGAGGTACTTTACAAATTATTTCTGCCAACAGATAAAACCGATTGTTCGTTAGCTATCCTCTTGGCTTCTGAATATATTTCACTGGGAGAGAGGTGGAGCCACCAGTTAATAAGTGAAATTTATTAATCATAAATATAAAAGATTGATAACACTGCCTTTTGCCTGGTGCTATAAGTACCTTTTTTTTTTTAGTTCAGCTGATGCATGGTAGTGCTGATGTTAGCCCTCAGGTATTTTATAGAGATGCAAACTTTTCCGATTGGATTAGTAGTGTATTTAATATTTATGAAACAAACGTTTCAAAACTCACTTTATTTCTAAACTCTGAAGTTATGGATGAGGTTTCCAGTGATACACACCTACTATTTTCTACCTTTAACTAAGCTGTAGCTTCTAGCTATGTTAAACAATTGCCTCATCTGTTAACTGTGCTTGTTTTAGACCATAAATTTGCTCAGAAAAATGGCAAGTCTGTATAATGTGTGGTTTGCTCAGGTAGGTGGGACACACTTGAACTGGTACGTACCTCTGTTGGAAGTGCTAGAGCTGAAATCATAATATGCTGTTTTCTTCCAGCTGAGTCTGGTAGACTCATCTTGGAGACTTCCACTAATGCCTTTGCCTCCCGCAGAGAATGAACAACAGAAGACTGAAATGTTACAGAAGTTTCACCACTTTCAGCATTTGGCAGAAGTTTACCATGTCTATCACGCTATTCAAAGATACACTGTAAGACATTCACTTTAGAAGTTGTGTATTTATGCTTCCTGAGCATTTTTCTTTAGGGACTCCAGAAATAACGAGGAATAATTAATGACTTTTCAGGCAATTAAATATCGAGTGTAGGTTAGTGATACTGTATAGTAACTTCATTTATTTATTTAACTGTATTGTATTTTATTGTATAGCTTTCTGCTGTACTGTACAAGAACTTATGTTGTCTTAGTTCCTAGAAACTGCAGTGCAGTTTTAGCAGATCTGTGCTTGTCTCGGTGTGAGTAGAAGATCAGACGACAGCTGACTTCCTACCGCCAGCCCTTTTTTCCTCGTTATATTGGGTTGATTCCACAGTGACCTGAGCCTCTGGTCCTACACAGGCTATGGTCAGCTTTTCCTTTAATCATGGGAAAAATAGATTGAACAGCAGAAGGCACCCTAGCTTAGGGGTTCCCACAGTGTGGTCCACGTATCAGTAGACATGTGTTGTAAACTACTCCAAAATGATAAGCAGTCATGAGCGAGGAGCTCCTGCTACTTCCAGCAATTACAGTAATGCTGCCAGCACTCTTAGTGAAAATATCTTTTGTAAAACCCTTGAGAACCCTTGATCTGTGCCTTTGCCCAAAAAAGACTGTGCTATGGAGGTCTTTGCTGGTCAGACTACTTCAGAACATACAGTGGTGGACATGCTACACGATTGCTGGCCAGTCTGCCCTCACTTTTAAATAGTCTGTTAATGATTCTGTTTTAGCAACGTGGATCTCTTTCTCTCTTATTTTGAGTGTAGTAGGCTTGAGCTTTGGTGATAAAGACGTGCAAAATCCGCTTGCTATGTTCTGTCAGCACCTCTTCTTTTTGCAACTGTATGGAAGAAGCACAGTACTTGAGATGCTTAGTGATACGAGTTGTTGGTTTTCCAGCATAGAAATATGTGTCTGTATTTTTAATACTGCAGGAGGAGCCTTTCAGTTTCCACTTGCCTGAAACCCTCTTCAATGTTTCCAGGTTTCTGCTTCACAGCTTAACAAAGGAGACTCCTTTGGGGATCTCAAAAGTGTATCCTTCCAATACAGTACAAAATCTAGAAGTTATTTTGTGAGATACATGAAAGGAATAATTGATGTTGATCCACAACACAGAGATCTCCTGTAGGGCATCTTCAGTTTCAGCTGTTGGTTGTAGTTAATGGAAACTGACTTTTGTCCCTGAAGAAATTATCAGCACATTCAAACTGTTGTGTGTTTAACTGCACTACTTTTTTTAAAAATAGTTTTGGTGAGCTGTGCAAATCGACTAACATGTAATTCTCAAAACCACCCACCCAGTCTGGTGTATCACCTTTGTCAGAGAAGCAAGTTCTAGGGTATCAGTCACTGCAACAGGATGTTGGCTCTGAATCTTGACAGTGTTGTAAGGAGACTGAATTGAGACGGGAGTGGGGGGAGGGACCAGGGGCTTTTGCTTCACATGAGGCTGGTATAGCTGTGTAGTGTCTGCCAGGCTAACATTTGCACAGCTTTGTTAGTGCATATTGCATCTCTGGAGAGTACTTCATAAATGCTCTGTGTGAACCCTGTGGAAATGCACCTGTCTGTACAGATAACAAGAAGGATCACTGGATTGGCCTGATATTCTTGTTTTCACTTCATTTATGGCTTTGGATGGGTTGTCAGCTTTCCTTTTCATAAATTCCTCACTTATAAATGTATAATCTTTCATAAAGTCTTTCATAACGTGCCTTGCGATCAGTAGCTTTCTAAACAGCAGTTACTGTTACATGCTGATGAAAGACAGCCCTTGGTCAATGACACAGAGCATATGCTTTATTTCTAATAAGATCGTGTGTATTTAGTTGGTGTCAGTGGGTTACTGGTGTTGTAAGATTTTTTTTTTTGTTTTTGGCTGAGGAAAATCCATTCACCCTAAAATTACTGAAATATTGTACATGGAGTCAAAAATATTTAACTAGAGCAATGTTTGTGTAGGGTCAGTTCTTTACCTTGCTAATAATTGCCCACAGAAATTTTGATAGTCCTTTCACACGTGTTTTTAAATGGAGTTATGTAAATAGACTTCTCTTGTTAAAGCCTGTTTAAAGTACCAGTGTTGGATCTGCTTCATTGCACAACTTCTCTGATCAGAGTATTGCCGTTTTTCTTAAATGCCATATGTATTTTTATTCCTTAATTAAATTACAGCAATACATTACTTGCCCTGGCAAAACAGAGTAAAGCTCTTGGTGCATATAAACTGGCTCGTCATGCCTATGACAAGTTACAGGGACTGCAGATCCCAGCTAGGTTCCAGAAATCAATTGAGCTGGGCAGCCTGACAATCCGATCCAAACCATTCCATGACAGTGAAGTAAGTTGTAATGTGTTTCATGTTAATCATTAATATGTGGCCTAATTCAAGAATCTTGGGTTGGCATATGCACAAAAAAATCTGAAATATATTATGCATAGCTCTGTGATATAATTATATTTCTGCTGGAAACACAATCCTTTCATTGTTATTCTTCAGGTCAGACTTCCTTTTGCTCCTGAGAACAAATTAAAATCAGTACATCCTTTATGGGCAGCTTCCATCCTCCCTCTCTTGTCTTGCATCTGCCTTCCTCTCTGCCTATTATTCTTTCAAGCTTTTTTCTCTATGATCCACATGCAATTACTCTGCAGTCTTTGTCTCTCGCTCCAGCTGGAGGTCACTTTCATTTGTCCCCCTCCTAGCACTCCTTTCCTCCTCCTTCTATCCCTTGAATGACCTTCCTTCCTTAAGTCTTATTTTACACCTTTTCTTCTTTAACTCAAGTCTGACTTTCTGCAGTGTTCTATAAAGCCATATCTCATGGAGTACTCACTAAAAATAAATTGTATTGTGCAAGTGAACATGCACCTGGCTGCCTGAAATAATGGAAACAGAATCTTAAGAACTGCCTAAAATAACTGTGCTCTTGAAGAGAGATGAATTAATTGCAGAACTTAAATTTGACCAAACCTTAGTGCAAAAAACTTTGCTTTGGTAACCTTCTATTTGCCTTCTTTGGTCACTGTGTATTTGATGTAGAATTCTGCTTCTGCAAAGGCAAGGTGAAAATTTGTTAGAATGGTAAAGACAGCTATTTTTAATATGAAAACTTACGGTTTTATTAAAAAGGGGGAGCATTTTCAGATGTTAAAGGATCTGATTTCACAGCAGTATTTCTCCAGATCAGCGCTGATGTAATACCAGTGGTGTAAACCTAAGGAGCCCATATTTAATTGAAAACAAAGAGTCCAGGATGTGCTTATCTGCTTACAATTACTGTGCTCTGTATGTGTCTTTGCAGGAGCTTGTGCCCTTGTGTTACAGGTGCTCTACCAACAACCCTTTGCTAAATAACTTGGGAAACGTCTGCATTAACTGCAGACAACCTTTTGTCTTCTCTGCTTCCTCCTACGGTGCGTTGGAATGTCACATTTGGTTGTGCTTTTCAAGTAGATAAATGGTTAACTGAACAGAGTAGGTTAGTACTTAATTTGTTCTGTCTGCAGTGTTCCTTGGACAAACAAATCTTTCCTTTTAATGCTGTGAGATTTGACTAAGTGGCTGCCTCTTGTCCCAGGGGTAGTTGGATTTCATTGCAAGATAGCAGCAGCAGTAAAGCATTGCTTGATTATGAGACATTGAGTGTATGAAGTGCTTCATTAACACAGATGCAATCCTTTGAGAAGTTGAGGGGGTTTTGGTTTGTATTAATTTTACTTTATTTGACTTGCTTCATGAGAACATGTGGGCAGAAAACTACCATCATAGAATCCCGAGGGTGTTCATTTTTTCAGGGATACAGTGTCTTCTAGGAGGCATTTTCTGAGTTCTTGCAGGTCACACGCTCCTTGCTTTTCACACTCCTTTAGAAGTACTGCATCTGGTTGAGTTCTATCTGGAAGATGGCATTACAGATGAAGAAGCTGTAGCTCTCATTGATCTTGAAGCTCCAAGATCGAAAAAAAGAGAGAATAAATCGCAAGAGATGATGAGTGACCGTATCCTTTTGATCCAGTCCTTTTCTTAGGGAAAAAAGCAACAATTTTGATCCCCCCCATTAGGTTTAAAATTTTCTTTTTGTCATATGACTGGTGTGAGTAGAATTGCACCGTGTTTCTTTTTGAAGTTAGTATAACAACCAAAGTGATGTTTCAACTAAACCTAGTATTTTTATAAAGATTTTTTATCAGGAAAATTTCTTTTTAACAATGGAACACCATGCTTTACCAATTGTGTTTTAACTACTTTCTGTTAGAATGGGGAGAATCTGAAGTGTGTTACTCACTTCAAATAACAGCTTGCTTTAGAGGCTGCCTTCTCTTCGCCAAGGGAAACCAGCATGGACTTTTGTCATCACCATTCCTGTTGGAATTTGTGTTGTAACGCTTTGGCATGCAGAGCTCCCAGTTGCTCCCATATAATATTAGGTGCAGTGTAATGCACAAGAAAACACAATCTCTGACTAAAGCTGCTCAAAATGTAATTTAAATAGGTTGCTTCCTGTGCTTTTTGTCATGCCAGAAGGGGGCAGAGAGGGAAAGAAGGCAGAGCTGATGTCATACTCAATTGCGGTCAATTTTGCTGTTCTACAGCAGCTGCAATGATAAATTTCCCCAGTCACTGTGAATCACAGCAAGCCCTTCTCTCGTACTTTCTGTAATAATCTAGGCACTGTAGCAGTTTGAGAATACTCTGACCCTCTGGAGCAACAAGGATACCAGTCCTGCTAGTATGCTGCCATATTTATTGTGTGAGTGCTTGCTACTTTGAGGACAGCCAATTTTATAGGAACTGTGTTTCTTCCTTAAGAAATGCATGTAGATGCACAGAGTTTGAGGCTTGATGACAATACAGATATCATTGAAGATGATGATCCCTTTACAGCAAAACTGAGCTTTGAGGTAAGAGCCTTATCTGTATCTTCCAGTTGTTTCTTTCTTGCCACCAGCGGAAAAGGATAGAAAATTTTAACTTACAATCCATGCCACTCTTCTGGTGCGAATGTGTTACAAAGACTACCACAAGAGAGATACAAAGCAGGGGGCTGGGAGAGGGATGGAACTTGAGAGGGAAAAGGATTTACTAGTTAACTCCTCTCTTAAAAAAACCCCCAAAAACCAAAAAAACAAAACCAAAACCAAAACAAACCAACAAAAAAACCCCAAACTGAAAACTAACCACCACCACCCCCACAAAACAACAAAGATCTTAAAGTAAACATTCCTGGAATTTGGTTTTATTGTCATAAAATGATACAATGGGGCTCTCCCCAGGGTATTTGTGTGTCTAGGCAGTATACCTATAGAAGTGCGAGGTTTTAATGAAGACTGCGGGCATGGATGTTATTTACAAGGATTTGTGTTAAAATAAATAATGGAAGTTCACTGAAACCAAGTAAGAGATGTGGCTGGATGCTGCTGTCACTGAAGGTATTGGCCAATTCTATACTGGCTTTTTGTAATGAATTTACTTTTTGCTTCTTACTAGATCTTATTTATCTTCAAAGGCCTTTGCAGTTGGTAACAGTAATTGTTTCTAAACCTGCTCTCCTGCAGCAAGGAGGCTCACAATTTGTTCCAGTGATTGTGAATCGTGCTGTTCTCCAGTCAATGAGCCGGAGGGACGTCCTGATTAAACGCTGGCCAAAGCCATTGCGGTGGCAGTACTACCGTTCCCTACTACCAGATGCTTCCATTACCATGTGTCCGTCATGTTTTCAGGTAGTGTCTTCATGGAAAGATTTAAAAAAAATGAAAAACCCTACTGAGAAGCCTATGGCTGAAACAATTCTAAGCATTGAAACATCATACTTTAAAATGTATTCAACAAGTTCCTGAATGATGTAGAGACAGAGAAGGCAATGAAAACCAGAAAAATAAGCTGTGTGATGCACAGAGGAACAGCTGCCTCTGAGAACTCTTGAGATAGCTGAATCTGAGTAGTTGCACTGAGAGCAAGTGAGAGCCTCTTGAGCAAACCTTGGCTGAACGACAAATGCCAAGTTGTATTTATTTCTTTTTGCTCTGTCTCTCTGTCAGCCTGGTCTAGCAGGGAAGATCAGTCAGTAACTAAATTAGCTTGTGGGTCAATCCCTCTCCTTCTCCTCTCAGGAATGGCTTTTGGAAATACTGGAATTCAGTCACGTTTGTATACACAGAAACTGTCTAATTTTTGTCCTTCCTTCTGCGAAAGTAACTTGTTTGTACCTCCAGCGATGTTGGCAGTGGTCTGTGAAATAGTTGCTGCTCTATTCCAGGTTGTAGCGCTCTCAAGCAACTGTGAGAGGACCAATTCTCTTGTAATGGTAGCTGCAGAATGTCCGTGCCTTGGAGATGTTGAGCTCAGTTTGCGTTTTCTTTGAGCTAGTCACAGGCTAACTTGTCCCTAAATCTGTTCCTAATTAACAGATGTTTCACACAGAAGACTATGAGCTTCTCGTACTCCAGCATAATTGTTGTCCGTTCTGTCGACGGAGAATAGATGAGTCAAACCAATGAAGGAAAACAATCTCATACCTCAACTGACAGGCGTCCCTGCTGGCTTGGCAAAACACTTCTTAGATTCACAGAGTTTTCCTAACAACTTAGTTTTTAAGTCATCTAGTTCCATTTTGTGCATAGGAGTGGAACTGAGTTGAAGAAATGTAACTAGGTTTTTTTAAATGTAAATGTGTTGTCTGTGAATGTGCTCTATGTTTCCCAGGCAAGCAGCCAAAGTGCCACAGATTTCTACAGGAATGTTTCTAGGGTCAAGTTCAGCCTTGAAGTAATCGTTTTTACTCAAACTTGTGTTAGGACTTGATTGGCTCCTTAATATGTGCCCATTATTGACAGATCTTCAAATAAACAGTACTGGTTTTCACTACTCTTTGTCTCGGAATTTGCTATAATCCTGCTTCTTCTGAGCTTGTATTTTTTTCTTTCTATTCCTTTTAGGCAAGAACAGCATTAGAGTTTAGAGCTCTTGAAGGTTGATTTTAAGAGTTATGCTCGTCTTGGCATCGAGGACCATGTCTCACAGCCACACTGAGTGGAGAGGGGTTGAAGCTTTTAATCTGTGTAGAATTCACCCTTGTTAAAATCCAAAATGCCAGGTTGTGCATGGAAGTGTGCATTCCACGTTAACCATGCTACCCAGACATAAGTACCTCAACTGCCCACTGCCACATATGTAATCCTGGTAACATTAGCATGTTTACCACTAATGAAAGAAACACCACTGACCTGATGGGCTAAACTGAATATACTTGCATGCTTATAAATACATCAGGGTGCCAGGCAGGAATACCAAAGCAGTTGAGGGCTCGTAGTCAGCCAATGGTTTCCCATGGCACCTCCTCTCCATACCCAAGATAGGAGAGTTCATCGTCTGCTGAGGAAATAGCAAGTGATGTAACTTGCTGTGGTACTAAAATCACAGTATAGTTATCACACCTCCTTGTGTCCTGTCAGTTCCTGCGGGGTTTGTGATCTGAGCGTACCTTTGTGGTATGGCTGCTCGTGCAGATGCCTTGGCTGTTGTGCTGACCAGCAGAGTGACATGCTAAAGGAGTATTTCTGAGCAGTATTTCCCCAGCATTGTTTCAGTCCAGAGCCATGGGCAAACAACATAGAGATGAGAGGAGAGGGACCTGCTGCCTTCTACTTCAGCCTCTTGCTGAGGCTGATGGGATTTTAAAGATGCAGTGGCTTGGCCAAACATGGTGGGGCCATTCCAGGCAGCAGCTAAGCCCCCACACGGTAGTCTGCTCACTCCCACCTTCCCTGCAGGACTGGGGAGAAAATCAGAAGAGCAAAAGCGAGGAAGCTCACATGTTGAGATAAACACAGTTTAATAAGTGAAGCAATGCTGTGCCTGCAAGCAAAGCAATAAAGAATTTATGCACTGCTTCCCCGTGGCAGGCAGATCCAGCTGGCTTCCTCGAGAGCATGGCCTCGGCATCAGTAACAGTTACTTGGGAAGGCAAACACCACACATGCAACGTTCTCCCCTCTTCTCACTTTCCCTCAGCTTTTATTTTTGTGCACGGCATCATCTGCTGTGGAATAGCTGCCCTTTGGCCAGCTCTGCCACCTAACCACTTCTTGCCCACCTCTGGCCTATTGCTGGGGGGGGACACAGCGAGGAGGGGGGAATCTCAGTGCTGTGCAAGCACTGCTCAGCTATAGCTACGACACTGGTGTGTTGTCAACACTGGTTTAGACTCAAACCCACAACACAGAGTGACACAGCTGTTATGAGGAAAGGTAACTCCATCCCAGCCAGACCCAGCCTGCCGTCGTACTCACAGGTAGTTGAGTCTCCTGAGGACATCACTGAGCAGTTCTCCGACAGTGGGAGACTTTGCATAGGTAACCAGCTGGGCTGGGTTTGAGCTGGGAAGCGATCAGTCTCTTGACTTCAATCCAGTATAAATTGTGCCCATGTTACATGTTACCATGAGTTCTATTGTTGTTACGACATCCCGTCTGTCACAGCCTCCCTTTGTTTTGAGTGGGAAATGATGTTCTGACTGTCTTAAGCGGTTGGCTGAGGTTGTTGGGTGCTGGTAAAGCAGTTACCGTGCCCGTGAAGCTAGTGATATCTCCATGTCTGCTCGATTTCTTCTTGAGAGTGACACTCTGCAATGGCACTACAGGGCGTTTGAGTCCCTCAGTGATTCCTGACCAAGTTTGCTTAATGTACCACTTCAAAAACATTCTGTTCTAATTACTGCTCGTCTGCTTTTTGCCTAATCTGTCACTGTTTGCAATGAAGACTTTGCGACTGACATGGATAAACAATGCTGTTTGAGATGTGAGCCAGAACAGAATTCAGCGTGTTCTCCCAGAATTAAGCTGGCTTTGGAGAGCTAGTGGGAATGAAGAATTGTGAAAACAAATAGATGGGGTTTGCTGTGACATGGAGACAAAACGGATCAAGCAAGGAAGCTTTTTTCTTTTTTTTTAAACAACTCTGTGAATACAGTCTAGGTTTGAAAAGTATATTGGGCGTTTCCGAGCAAAAGTATACTCGACACAGCTCACAGATGGTGAAGATGTTCTAGTTCCAGACTGGCCTGTGCCATTGAAACTCTCAGGTAATTTCATGATAAGGAGTCCCTGGATGTGTAAGAAGTCCCACCATGGCACTTTTGTCTGAAGATATTGTGAGTGGTCGAGCAACAGTTCTCTTCTGTTTGCCCTGTTCTGCCCCATCACTGCCTGCCTGTCCCACTGCTGTGCTCCAGTGGTGACGCACGCCAGGCCCTAAGCTCTGAGCAGCAGCTGCTAACCTCAGCAGTGGCTTATTGCATCAGAGCTTAAGGTGGCATATTTGTGTATTGGGAAGATAAAGCTTTAATCCTTCTTGTATGCCCAGGTACAAGCATGAACAGCTGCATTTGTAATTAGATGGTGGCACTTGGCCTTGGCAATGTGTGAAAAGTTAATTGAGAGGGATTTAGTATGAGCAGAGTGTGTGAGGATGTGGCAATTTCATGTTTGTGTGAAGGAAGACGTTTGGGACTGGGCAGAGTGAGTGTGGCCTGCCTTTGGTTACAACCAGCCACATCTTCCTTTGTCCATGGTGCCAGCACTTTAGCTCCTTTAGTCCTTCCCCACTTAAGAGTGAAGGTTTCCCAGCTTGGTCTGTTCTTCAAAGAGAGTACAGAGCTTTGTGCTTTTTGCCTTCACACTTTTTGCATGTGCTAAACTAACCCACGGGGAACACTGGTAAAAACTAGACCAGGACTGGAAGAAGTTTATTAAGGCCAAGAGGACATGAGCTTCTGCCCACCTCTTACCCATGAACTCCAGCAGCTCTGGCACATCCTCCTGTGCTGGATGAGGCACTCACAGTTACGCGCTCCTGGCTGCGAGGAGTCCTCAGCTCAGCTCCCCAGCTGCAGCCAAAACAGCAAGGGGAGGTGCTCAGGTCCCCTGCAGCCTCTGTCCCCTACCAAGGCGCAGAGCAGACAGTCCCCACCTAGCCTCTGCAGGGGAGCCATCTGGAATGTTACTGACTGCTAGTAAGAAAGGTGCTAAACAGTGGGTGCAAAAAAAGAGAAGAGATAGGGAAAATAGCTTTGGAGCTTAGAAGATTAATCACGATGGTGTAACTGTAAGGAACCGTCTTCTCCAGAAGGGAGATCCTCTGTGGTTGGCTTCATTGTGCTCACTCTGCTGTATGTGTTGTCCCATTGCCTCTGAAACATTAAGAAAAGGTAATATCTAACTCAGTTACTGGTTGGCACAAAGAACATTTCAAGTGCAATTGAGTGCATCAAGTGGGGAGGCAGAGAGACATGGGGGACATGAGAGGTTCCAACAATGGCTTCCCCTGTGGAATTTGATGATTCTGCAAGATTTGAAGGAGACCCAAGATGTCTGTCAACCAGCACATGAAGTAGAGTGTTGACTTCAGCTCAGAACCTCCCTTCTGTGCTCTTGTCCAGCAGCCTTCTCAGCACCAGGGCAGAGTGACACCTGTCCAGGACAGATCGACTAGGTTATTTATTAGGTGTTACCAATGTAATTGTCATGACCCAAACCACGTACAAAGCCGGGCACGGAGGATATGGTACAGCTGGAAACCTAGCAGGGTCAGTGTTTCACTGTGGTGTTCAAACCTCCTCAACCAAATCCTGCAGCACAAAAAGAGGGGGCTGAGACCATGTGGAAGAAGGGTTGGTGATGCTTGTGCTGCCTGAGAGCACCCTTCTGCAGCCTCCCACAGGGAATGGTGATTGTGGTGGGGATGGCTCTCCAGTGGGGACTAGCTGGTGTCATGGAGCCCCTTTGCCCTTGTAAGAATGGGCCTGGGACACCCCTCTATCACTGACGGACCATGCGACACCACGCCTGCCCAGCCCAGCAGCCATCTGCAACCCCCAAACCCACAGCTGTGGGGTTCTGAACCACAGACTTCCCTCCTGTTAGTGGGGGATGGAGAGGAGCTTCTGTTTGTAGGCAAGCACCCGGGACCCTTGGGCCAAGCCAAGAGTCCCCATGTACCTTGTCTTTCCCTGGCACCCTCTGCCTGGCAACCTGGTGGTAATGTATTCCCTTCCCAGTACCTCTCTGTGGGGAAACTGAGGCACTCCACAGGGATGGACAGCACATGTGGTACCCATGAGGGGTGGCTGGGGACCATGGGCGAGTGAGTGCCTCCCCCTTGGGCGATGGCAGTGTGAGCTGTGGATGTCCAGCTCTGGATCGTGGGGGGTGCAAAGGCTGCCCTGGGTGCCAAACCCTTGCTCCCTGGGGAGCACAGCCATGCTGAGGAGCGAGGCTGTGCGAGTGGAGCTGCCATCTGGTTTGGGTCTCCCCAAATGAAAGGTGTGGTGCATAGCTACCACTTTATATATGACCGTGAGCCGTGGTCTCCAGCAATGACAGCGCGGGCCAGAAACAGGTGTCACCTTAATACCTTCCCAAGAAAGCCAATTACCCTGGATGATTATGATTAATAATTCTCTAAGTCCTAATCGCGCTGACACCGATGCCCGGAGCTTACCCCAGAGGGCACTTTAAAAGGGGCGCCCTGCAGAGGTGAGCGTAGCACTTCTCCTCGAGGTGACGGCGAAGGCTGAGAGGTGGCGGGAGCCCCACTTCAGAGGCGATCCCCCCGCGCTCAAAAAACATCCCTGAGTAAGAGCAAAAGGCACCTCACAAACAGCAACCATGAACGGGACAGAAGGCCAAGACTTCTACGTGCCCATGTCCAACAAGACTGGGGTGGTGCGGAGCCCCTTCGAGTACCCCCAGTACTACCTGGCTGAGCCCTGGAAGTTCTCGGCGCTGGCTGCCTACATGTTCATGCTGATCGTGCTCGGCTTCCCCATCAACTTCCTCACGCTGTACGTCACCGTCCAGCACAAGAAGCTCCGGACGCCTCTAAATTACATCCTTCTGAACCTGGCGGTCGCTGACCTCTTCATGGTCTTTGGAGGCTTCACGACCACCATGTACACTTCGATGAACGGGTACTTCGTCTTTGGAGTAACAGGGTGCTACCTCGAAGGTTTCTTCGCTACACTGGGTGGTGAGTTTTCCAAGTATTCAAAAATCTTCTGCCAGGAATCACCCCAGATTTTAGGAGGGAGAGGGAGGATGCCCAGATGATGTTGGAAAAACGTGGTATCTGGAAGGTCCTCGGTCTGCTGCTGATGTGGGCTGAGGCAGTTGCAGTGTTTCAGGGTGGGAGGTGAAAAAAGTGACAAATGACACTTTGGTATCCACCTGCTCAGTATCCTGAGAACAACAGTGCAGCAATGAAAAGCAACCAGTAGCAGATTTTGCAGTTGTTGGATTTGCACATCTTTTTGGCTTGCTTTCTGACTTGAAAGATGACAAATTTGTTCCTCCTGTTATGTGGGGCCGAGTCTGTCATTGGCTCTGATGTGGTGCGTGGTGGCGCAGGCTAGCAAAGCTGTATCTCCTCACCGTGCCAGCCAGACATTGACTGAAACAGATGTTAAATAAAAATCACGTGTGTAAAAACACGCTCCTGCGTTCAGCTCAGCCTTCAGCCACAGGCAACTGTTTTACTGGTTTGATCCTTGTGGCGCAAGTTTCCTGGGAAGCTGTGTGTAGCAAGGGGAAATCCTGGGATGATGGGCACTCGCTGCATCTCAGAGTGGGGCCGTAGGCTTGTAGGTGCAGGTGCTGTCCCGGACGAGTGGTAGGTTCTACGGATCTCAGAAAAGGGCAGCAAAGTGGTTACTGTAGGTCAGCAGTGCAGTGAGGAGGTGTCTTGTCATGCCTTCCAACTGCAGCTGTGCTTGGCCTCTGTTAATTTCTTTCTCCGAATTCTTGGTAGAGATTTACGTGCTGTCAGGGGTCTTCCTTGGGAACAACAGTCTGAGGAGGTCTCGTGCTGGCATCAGTGCGTTTTTCTCCTCCTGTAGCTCAAAGTTCCTGTGTCCCTGTCCCTCTCTCTCCCTGGTGCAGGTGAAATTGCTCTCTGGTCACTCGTTGTCCTGGCTATCGAAAGATACGTAGTGGTCTGCAAGCCCATGAGCAACTTCCGCTTTGGGGAGAACCATGCCATCATGGGTGTTGCCTTCACCTGGATAATGGCCTTGGCCTGCGCGGCTCCCCCGCTGGTTGGCTGGTCCAGGTAGGGAGGCTGCTGTGCTTGGTGCCTGGGGCTGCGGGAGCCTGGCTGGCAGTGACTTGGCTGTGGCTTCCAGCTGGTCTCCTCTGCTGGATGCTGACCTGCCTGGCTCACATTTCAGGTACATCCCCGAGGGCATGCAGTGCTCATGCGGGATCGACTATTACACTCTGAAGCCAGAGATCAACAACGAATCTTTCGTCATCTACATGTTCGTGGTTCACTTCACAATCCCGCTGACGGTTATTTTCTTCTGCTATGGGAACCTTGTTTGCACTGTCAAGGAGGTGGGTACCTGCCCGTGATGGTGGGCTGGAGGTCATCCCCGTCCCCAGTGCTGGGAAGGGGCCCATGCCAGGCTCAAGGCTGGTGACAGAAAGGGCCCTCAGGGGGCCAGGCTCTCCATGAGGGGGGGAAAAGCAAACTCCAGATGCGCAGCTCAACTACCCCAAGTCCTGACCCCGCGTCCCATGCCATTGCAGCCATCCTCAGCTCCATCATGTCTCCCTTTCCTTCTACCCGCAGGCTGCTGCCCAGCAGCAAGAGTCTGCCACCACCCAGAAGGCAGAGAAAGAAGTGACCCGCATGGTCATTATCATGGTCATCTCCTTCCTGATCTGCTGGGTCCCCTACGCCAGCGTTGCTTTCTACATCTTCACCAACCAAGGGTCAGACTTCGGGCCCATCTTCATGACCATCCCGGCTTTCTTTGCCAAGAGCTCTGCCATCTACAACCCTGTGATTTACATTGTAATGAACAAACAGGTAACCGGCAGGATGCCAGGCAATCTTCTGTTTTGTGTTTTGCATTGCGACAGCTTGCGGAAGGTTATGGCACCTTGAGGTACCAGTGGGCCGGGAGGGGAGTTTGTTTCCAGGTGATCTTGTTCCAGCATGCCGGAGGGCGACTGTGCAGCTCATCGTTGGTGTTGCACAAATCTCATAACGCAAGCTCATTCTGTCTGGAATGACCCAGGTGCTAGGTTGGTGGAGGAGCTGGGGCTGCATCTGCCCAGCCCTGAGCTCCAGGCAGGGTGGGCGGCAGGCAGCGGGAAAGGAGGCTCCACTGGCGCGGCACCTCTCGTGCTGCGATGGTGGGGGCTTCCAAGCAGCTCTGCCGGGCTCGGGGGCAGCCCCGCAGCCGGAGCCACGCTGGCGTCCACCCGCCTCATCCCGGGCTTCCCTCTCTTCCAGTTCCGTAACTGCATGATCACAACCCTCTGCTGTGGCAAGAACCCGCTGGGCGATGAGGACACGTCTGCTGGCAAGACAGAGACCTCCTCCGTCTCCACTAGCCAGGTCTCTCCCGCGTAGGCCCCACTGGAGTGGCTGGTCCTCGGGGCGCGCGTCGTTGCCCTGGGAGCATGAAACTAGCCCCACCACTGCCACCGCCCGCCCCTGCTTCACCACGGCCATGGCCCGCGGGGTGGGCTCCTCTCTCCTGGCACTAGGAACCCTGGGAACAAGGCTGTAAATGTGTACACACGTTTTGTAATTAAAATGCAAAGGCGTAGCTCCTCCACTGGCGTAAATCCATGCTTGTCTGTTGCCTTGCTGTGCGCTCGCGCCCCCCCGCTCCGAGTGCAGAACCCCGGGCCTGACGCCCCCGCCTCGCCTGCACTGCCCTGCGCAGGCCCTGGCCGTTGCAGAGCCGCCCTTGCCCCAGCTCGGCGGCCCTGCCAGGTGCTCCCAGCTCCAGCCCTGCCCCACCTCCAGCACGTCAGAAGCCCTGGGAGGCACCGTGACCCCTCCAGGGGGGATGGGATGGGGTAGCGGTGCACATGGGCCCCTCCGTGCTGCAGAGGTGATGGCTGTGGGCCCTGCCCAGCAAGCAGGCGGCACGCAGGGGCCTAGCGGCGCAGCACAGCACGGCGTGGCACAGCTATGGTGGCCACAGTTGGATGTGCTCAGGGAGGGCTCGGTGCTTGCTCCCACGGGCACCAGGCGCAGCAACTTGCACACGGTGTTTGCACCCTCATCAGCAGCCCTGCTTGATGTCCCCCGAGCAGAAAGCACCCCCTCCCCATAGTGCCGCCATTCATCCTTGGGCATCTTCGGGCCCCCTGCAGCCCGGGCCGTGCCCAGAGACACGCTCCTCCCACGCACCTCCCCATTTCAGCTGCAATCAGGTTGGCATCAGCCCAAGTAGGAAGTTTTGGCCAGTGCTTGTGCTTTTGAGGATTGATCGGTGCATCGCTAAGCTTCCCTCCGCACTGTAGCAGGCAAGACATGGGAGCATATGGCTCCGAGACGTCGACATATGTTTTAAGCACTACAAGATGGCATATTGCAATTGTAGCAGTGTTCTTCATTTTTATTTTTAGCTCAGTTATACAAATAAGATGTTTTTCTCGCTGTTCAGTGTTATCAACATTTGAAACTATTTTTGTACATTATTTTCCTCTCTGATTTCTAATCCTATGCAGCTTTGCAAGGTCTAATAAGGAATGTATAGAACCCATGCAAGTTAAACCTTTAATAAAGAGCAATTTGCAAGTACAATTCTCTCATTATTTTTTTTTATCGATAGTTCTGCATATTCAGTGAAATCTAAAGATTAGAGGTTTATGAATAATTCAGTGTTTAGGCTGATGTCTGATTCATGTACTTCAAATCTGGGAGCTGGTTTTGGTGGGAAGAGGAGGAAGGATTTGGTGTTTATTTGCTATCTGCAGGTCTGCGCTTCCTGGGAGCCCTGCGGTACTTGGTGCCACGGCTTTCCTGCTTGCGCCGGACTGGCCCCAGCACATGCTGGTCATGGCCTGGCCCCAAGCCTGTGGGCTGTCGCCTTACGTGATACCCAGCCCTACAGCTGCTGCTGGCAGTGGTGGGGGCAAGCGAGGCTTTGGGACACCCCTGCCAGCCCAGGTGAGTGCCAGAGGCATCACGGAGCTGCCGGAGAGTTGATGGCTGGATCCAGGAGGAGAAGGTTGTTGGAAGAGATAACCCAACCCTGCCATGGTGCCAGCCCCTGCAGCCCTCCAGTGTCCCTACCTGGCGGAAATGGACTGGAAAAGGAGCAGGGAACAGGCTAGCGGTGCTGGTCTGGGGGGAGCCAGATGTGCGGGGCCCTGGGCACTGGGTGCTTCTCCCAGCTCTTTTCTCCAGATCCCCTGCCAGGATCCGGCCCCCAGGCTCAGCAGGCGGGCACAGACCTTGACAAAGCTGCTTCTGGGCAGTGCTTTGCACGTACATTGGCGCATTAACGTGTCCGCTGGGTCAAGCTGTGAACCAGCTCTGCCGTCATGTAATCCCGGCCCTTCCTCAGGCTTTCACAGACGATGCATATGAAAGCCTCGTGACTCTTGCATAAAGAGGAAGGGACTGATGCGACGCGCTGTGGAGAAACACAGTGGTCCCCAGGGTGGGAACATCCACACTGCTCTCGCACCAAAGAGCAGCTCGTGATAGGCTTGCCCTGCGAGCACGGGCAGAACAGAAAGTAGCACAAATATCCTACCCCACTGGAACAGCGGGGAAAGTGTTCAGAGGATCACAGGAAGGACTTAGTTTTATCACGGCCATGACACACAAGTGCCCTGGGTGCCTCGGGGACCCTGGACAGCCGAGGGCTCAGCTCGCTTCTGGCCCTTGGGAAGATGCTGTCCTTGGCATGGGGCAGTTGCTGTGCCAGGAGCTGGCATGGAGGGGACATGGAGAGGTCACAGGAGATCTGCCCATGTGTGGGGCTGGGAGAGCTCTCCCCCAAGCACAGTGGGATTCGGCTGGCAGGGGCGAGTGTGGGGCCTTGCTCACGAGTGCACACCTGGGGCTACAGTGGGAGAGTTGTGCCTCCTGCCTTCCCTGGCCAACAAAGCAGCTCTCCATTTGCCTCCTGTCATTTGTGTGATCATTTTTTTCCCCCCTGTTATGAGGCTCCCCTGGCAGTGCAGCCCCCTGCTTCCCTGTGGTGCTGTCCCCAGGTGAAGGGAGCCAACACATCACACCAAGGATGGGTCCTGTGTGGGACCCACACCACAGGTGGGCTCACGAGACATCAGCAAGCCACGATCCCAGCACCCCACCACCTACCAAGCGGCAGGTAGGTGCCTTTTCCCTGCATGTTCAGGGCAATCACCTGTCTCCAGACCCTCTGCTCAGATGCGCCCCTTCTCCCTCCGGCCTCTAGCAAAGCTTTGGCAAAGAGTGCTCGGCTTCCCAGCCACCTGCTCCCGCTGGGGCAGCAACCAGAGCAATTAGCAGCTGCCAACCAGCCCCTGCAATTAGGGTGCTCATCAGATAAATTAGCTGGGAGGGAACTGAGCCCACTAAGGGTGGTGGTGGTGTGAACAGAGCTGGGGCTCTCTGGACCAGGGGCTTTAGGCTGGTGTGCTTGAGCAGGCGTGCGCTGCCATGGAGCCTCAGCTGGGTAAGGGGTTTGCCAGGTGCTGTGGGGTCCTGGCAGAGCTGTGAGGCTGGGGTTCTGCTTGGGCTGTGGTGGCTGTGGTCCTTGCAAGGCTGCAGGGTTGTGGCTGCTTGGCTTCCGGGGGGCTTTGCAGCCCTTGTGGCTGGGCCCTGGTCTCAAGAAGTGCTTCTTGCTTCTCCCAGCAGCTGAAGCTGCCGGCATAGCGCAGCTCCCAGTGCCAGTGGCCCGGGGCCGGCGGCCCCAGCATCCCCCCACCCTGCACATGGTCATTGAGGCACTGCGGGCCCAGGATGAGAAGAAAGGCACCTCCGTCATTGCCATCAAGCGGTTCATCCTGGCCAAGTACCCTGCCGTGGACCCCGTCCGCCTCAAGTACCTGCTGAAGCAGGCGCTGAACAAGGGACTGAGCCGCGGGGACCTGGTGCGGCCCCACAACTCCTCTGCTATGGGGGCCACTGGCCGCTTCAAGGTGAGCAGGGGGCTGCTGGCCCCATAGCAGTGGGGCTGAGGTGCTGCCTGGCCTCACTTCCACTCCTCTCTCGTCCTCAGTTGGCCCCCAAGAAGCAGTGTCACAAGCAGCTGCCGGGCCAGGCAGATCCTGATGGAGAACAGGCTCTGAAGCCGGGACGGAAAGGGACCACCAAGACCCCCCGGGCCCCTGTGGCGGGTATGCGGCAGCGAGGTAAAGGGCTGGTGGTGCCGTGAGCCACCCTGGGCTGCCCCGGCCCTGTGGAGAGGCCCCTGCTTGGGCTCATCCATCACCCCTTCTCCCACAGGCACCATGGAGGAGAAGCCAGCAGTGACAAAGCAGAAGCTGAGGGCAAAGCCCACGGCTGTGAGTAGGACCCAGTGGTGAGGTGGGGTGGCTTGTGGTATGGCGGCAGCCTAAGGTGCTCTCTCCCCTCCAGGCCCGGCCGCCAGCAGCTGCGAAGCCCAGGAACCACGGAACAAAGCCCCTGCAGGCTGCCAGCCGCCCCCAGTCCCACAGCAAAGGGTGTTTAGGGCCCCCCACGGCTCCAGTTGCCGAGGACTCAGGAGGGGGTGATGGTGATGGCCCTGCGGGTGCTGGGGTGAAGGGGTCCCGAAAGGTCCCAGTGGGAAAGAGCAAGGGGAAGGCACCCAAGGGGGCACAGCAAGTTGCCCCCAAGGAGAAGGGGCATCAAGGCAAGGGAAGGCAACCCGGGGCAGCCCTAGGAGCCGGCCAGGGGGAGGTTGGGCTGCGGAAGGCAGCCCCTGCCCCAGCACGCAAGAAGGCCCCGTAGGGGGTCCCAGGCAGCCCCGCTCCCTGGGGGAGCCCAGCCCTGCTTCCAGCTGGGCCAGGGCCCTTGGGGTCTGGCTAGTTCTAGCCCCCACGACAGGTTTTAGCTCTGTGTTCACCTCCTGCTAATAAAGCTTCTTCCCTCCCCTCGTGAAATGGCGTGGCTGCTGCCTTGTTTGTGCATTTGTGCCCATGCACTCCCATCTCCCAGTGCAAAAAAACCCCTAGCCTTGGCTTCGTCCCACGTGGTGGTGAGCTGGTGCTGCAGGCAGCTGCCTGCCATGCCTGCTCTCATGAAGAGGTGCCCTCTCTGTCCCCATGTGTCCCCAGCTGCAGTGGCATAGCTAGCTGGTCAGCAGTGCTGGGGAGGTTCTGGGCTTTGGGGGCTGCATGTGTACAGGCTGGTTGTGAACCCCAGTGCTGGGTGATGGCCTGGTCAGGGGGCCCTGGGCCCCATGGGACACAGAACTGTGGCACCCCTGGGCACTGCGAAGCTCAGGCTTGGCCAGTCCTGCTGGTGTGGGGCTGTGGTGCCCGTAGCCTCGGTGTGGCCAGGTAGGTGTCCAGTCCTATGCCCTCCTAGCTGCCCTTGTGCTAATGCCTGGCTGAGCTGGGATTACAGGAGTGCCGGGGCAGCAGGTCTGGGTGCGTGCCATGGGCAAGGGTCCCCAGCGCTGGGGGGAGCTGCCCGTGCTCTGAACACGGTAAGAGGGAGATAGAAGTGTTTTATGGCTCAAAAAGAGTTTGGGGTATTTTCTGTGGACTGTGGCATTGCTCGTGCTCTTGTTATCTATCGGTGGCACAGTGCCCACCTCTAAACTTGTCTTGTTATCTCCTGTGGGTCAACATATGAACACTTTCATTTAATAGCTTCAAATGCCTGAATTTCTCTTGCTCTGCACAGAACAGAGCCCTTCTGAAGGTCAGCCTGATAATGCAAAGGGTTACAGTCCTCCTGGGCAGGAGAAAATAAGTGGAAGTAAAACTCTCTCTTCCTAAAGAGGATTTTGTTAATCTTCAGCTGGCCTTGCCAATGCCCTCCAAGGCTCCTGGCCTTGCTTTCGGGCTTAAGCAAGAGCTGAGCAAACTAACTTCTCTCTAAACTTCAGCCTTGCCTGTGTTGATCCATCTTTAATGGAGCTGAAACTTGTGTCCCCCCAGGGACAGGGTGGGGAATGCTGCAGTAATCACTGAGCAGAGCTCACCTGACCCTTCGTGATAGTTAACCTCACAAAGCACTGCTCAATTGCATGGAAATGTCCTGTAACATGACCGGGCAGCAGCTGTGTGCTCTCTCACCATGCACCCAGTATAAAACATGAGGCTCTTTTACTTTGAGAGAGGCCAAATCATTTAATGGCTGGCTTTAGCTTTACTAAGACTCAACTTTCTAGCGGGAAAAGAAAAATCCCTCCGGTGTCTGGAAAGAGTGGCTTTTACTGGGGGAGGTGGGAGAGAGAGGATTTAGCAATACTGTAGTTATTAAGACCTATAGGCCATGGCTAGTGTCATGGTGCTGAAGCCAGAAGCCTTGAGGGTGGGTGGTGGTGATGCAGAGCAGGTGCTGGGCTCCCAGGGCTGGGAGAAGACACTGTCTGGTGTGCTGACGGCACCTGCCAGAAGTAAGGGTACCCAGCCCTGGGTGCTGCTGTGCCGTTACTGGTCTTCGCGTGCGCAGCACAGCATGCGGTCAGTTCAGGCACATGGTTGTGTCCTCACATGGATCTTCCCCCTCCCATGCCGGTTCCTGCTCTGGTTTGACCCATGGTACCGGGTAGCAGGTGTGGTGCATGGCCGCAGTGTGCTCTGCAGGAAATCAGGGCTCTGCTGCCCAGAGAGGTAAAAACCTGTCTTGTGAGGAAAAAAGGTGGTTATCAGCTGAGCTGCCAACCAGTGCACGGTAGGTCTCATACGTGCAAAGCTTGCGCGCACCGGTGGGCGTCTTCCACAATGTCGTGTGTCCTCTGTGCACATGCAGGCAGGAACTTCACTACACAGGTGTCAGCACCTTGTTTTATTACAAAGATAGGCTTTTCCAAGAGTCTGCCACTTCCACTACACAGCAGGTAAGGGCACTACACCCACAACACGTGCCAAAGTTTAAAAACATGTTACAAAGGGCTCAGGGGTTCAAGGCAACACTACAAACCCTCAAGCTTCTGCTCTGTTAAGGTTGTTCCTTTAAAATGGTTGTAGCAACTACTTTTTTCTTTTTTTTTTCTGCTTTGGAAAAAAATTAAATAATAAAGCAATAGGCCCCAATATGTGGCCCAGTCACATCACCTGGAGGCAAATGATACTCACTGCTGGCTCACCTGTGTCCTTTCCTTCTAACAACATGGGGCAATTGCTCCATGGCCCTTTCCCCCACCTCCAGCCAAGCTCAACGTTCTCTGCTACTTTGGTCCTCCTCACCCTTGCCTTCCCTGTGCTGGGCCTGCCTATATCTCTGGCAGCTATTCACAGTTTCTAAAAGAAAAAGAAATTCAAGAATTTTTTGTGAAATCACTTTCAAAATAAAATGTAGCCCAGCTACATTCTTAGAGTTTCTATTCTGAAGCCACATCCTCAGCAAAGACATTGAAACCTCCACAGTGTATGTACTTTTTCTGTAGTTATCTTTTAAAAAAAAAAAACACCTTTGTTATTCCCTTTTCCCTCTCCTTCTACACCCCCCTCCCCCCATTAACATACTGGATAAAGTCTATCATTTGTTTTAAAATAGATATCTATATACACATACACAATTCTGATGTTCTGATTTCCGACAAATGTGGCATCACTGGGAACAATGGGATGGAGGCCACCTGTCCATGGCAGTGAGTCACCCAGGAGGAGTTTTGGTGGACCAAAGTCATCAGATACCAGATTGCATCCTTGCCAGCTGGATGAGTAACGGAGGCTCACCTTTGATCCTGCCTGGAGTGAGGTAGTAACTTTTTCTTTTTTTTTTTTCCTTTTCTATTTGGCAGTTTGAAAATGCGGTGGCTACGGCTAGGTTTAGCTTTCATGGGCAGGTTGCCTTTGCCTGCATGTGAATGCTGGCTTCAAGCATGTGGCGCTAGCTCTGGTCCAGCCTCTACAGAGCGGCTGTTGTGATGCTGGAGAAGACCAGAGTGGCCATGGCTCCCCTGGCTGCAGAAAGGAGAATGGGCCACCAAGCTGGGATGGGGGGTTTGCCCCAGTGTGGATGCTGCGGGACAGCAGTGAAGTTTTTAGGTCTGTGCAGTGCGACCTTGCTTGCTGAGCCCAGGGTAAGGTGGCCTGGGATGCTTTCTGCATTTGTTTGCAGCTTGGGGTGCTGGAGCTGCTCTGCTGGCCTGCGTGAGTGACAGCATAATGCTGCCAGGGCAAGGGGTCCAGTCCTTTTGCCTTTATGGGCCAAAACCAAGACTGGACACGCAGCAAAACTGGGCTATCTTGGTTGCTCTCAGGTGACATCCACAGTGCGCTGGGTCCGAAGCAAGCACGACAAGCTACTTTAGGAAGACACCTCTGTAGCACTGACCTTGTTTTTGGTCATGATCGCAGGGATATGCTGGAGTGTGTGGGGCAGAGAGAGGGAAGATGCTACCTGGTGTTTAGCTCTGCACATGGCTCAAGCCCGCTGTCAGCAGGAGCTGACCCCTGTTGGCATGAGTGGCGTTACCAGGGCTGAGCTGGGCCAGCGCCATAGATGTGTGTGCAGCCAGCATGGCAGGGAGATGAGAGTGCGAGGCAGAAGTCCTGCCCCTCATCTGCTATGTCTGGTCTTCCGCTTCCAGGCAGAAGCCATGCCTGCGACCAGTGGGCTGAAAGGTGGGTTGTTAGATGTTTGCCTACCCACTGCCACTCCGGCTCAATGTGCACGCAGATCTGGGAACCTGGGGAAGGGGGAACAGCCCTTCCCACACTGTCTGACATGTAACATGCTCCATCTGGCTCCGTGGTAGCTGTCTCCATTAGGGGATAAAGTGCTTTCACCAGGCCTTAGCTACTTGGGAAGTAACTGCTTTGTCTCAGCCCCAAGTTCCCCATGTTGCCCAAGTCTCAGATGGAGGAGTGGTTATGTTTACACATACAGTACAAAAATTAAAAGGCACAAAAATACACAGAATGCAGCAGATAGCGAACAGCTGATAGAGTCCCTGGTGTTGGAAAAACAAGGATGTCAGAGGAATGGTGTGGAGGGGAGTTCAGGCGTTGCTCCGATGGCCTTTGCCATCTCTGCTCGTTACTCCCTGAGGCTACCCTTCTGCTTTGCGTCTATTGTTACGGCTTCTGCAGCCCCGTCTCTCATCCTGAGGAACCACAAACAGGGATGCAGTGAGCCACTGACTGCTCGGGCACTGATCAGAGGGAGGTGGTGAACTGAGCTTGCCACAAGTGTCATGTCTCCATTTCTGGCTGGCAACAGCAAATAAATTATGGGTGCCACAGTGCAGACCAGAGGGGTTTTGAGCTGCTTTGAAAGGTGTCTCGTGGCTTCTTGTTAGGTGAAGGAGTCCTTCAGCCGCAGGCCAGGCCCACCCCTGCGACAAGGCTGGTTTGAGAATGACGCTGGCAGAGGCCATCCACGGTGCATCCGTGGCTGAAGGCAGGTTCCCTGCAGCACTGCATGGCGGAGAAGGTCACTTCCAGGGCTGCAGTCGGCCTAGGCTTCGCTGCAGCACTCGTAGATGTTATCCTCCATGAGTGCAATCACTTGCTCAAACTTGTGCTGGAGCTGGGTGCGCTTCGTTGTGAGGTTGGCATCCAGGGCGGCGACAATCTGCAGGAGACATGGGCAGGTGGGTGGCTGCGGCAGTGAGGGCAGGGGTGCCCACCCGCCAGCCCAGCTCCCCCTGTCAGCCGGACTTCCAGACGGGGAGAGACCACTGTGCCCCACAGCCCCTGCGCTCACACTCCCCAGCACCCTCTGGCTGCTCTAGGGTGCAGCTGAGTCCCTGGGCAGGCAGGGGTAGAGGAGGGGAACGCAACCAAAAAACCCATTCTAGTAATAAAGCTCAAGGCGCAGAGCTAGCCCACAGTGCGAGGGTGCGGAGGGTCAGGAGGCAGCCAGGTTCGGTGCCTCGGCTGGGGGCGGCGTGTGGCAGGTTATTTTGGGTGTGGACTGTCTCAGCGTGCTCTGCATTCCTGAAAGCATCTGTAGGTCTACACATCAGACAGCCCCGCTTCAGTTTGGCCCAGCCAAACGCTGTTAAAATCAGCCAGGAATAGCTGGCCTTCTCTTCCAAGAAGTCATCAGCCAAGGGATAGGAGAGCAGGTGCATCTGTGTGTGCATATATTACACGCATGCGTGGGATTATGCAAAAAATGATAATCCCTTTTCCATGGGACTGGATGCAGGTGTCTGACTGGTTGGTTACAAAATACTGCTTGTTATTCCCTCTGCAGGTATGCTGAGGGCTGCATGCAGCTGAACCCACATACCTGTGAGCGATATCTCTTGGCGTATTTGTATATCTCAGCCATGGCGACGTTGGTGTTGAATTCATTTCGGTATTTCTTTATAAAGACAGAACAAAGAGGGGAGGAGTATTAGAGTGATGCAGCAAGCGAGTTCAAACCCAATCAGCAGGCATTAACTAGATTAAAATAAGGTTTTGCCTGGGTATTTTTGTTAACATTGGCATTGATGCAGACGGACTTTTGACTCACTCCTTTAAGGAAGGTGCATTTGCTTACATCAGAAATGGTCTCAGTTTTTTTAAAGCCAGCTTTAAATGCCCATGCTTGATCACCCTGTTGACCCCTTAGTGCTCAAAGCCATTCAAAGGATGGGGCAGGGTGAGAGCTGGGCAGAGGAATGCTGATGGAAAAAACCCACTCGGTGGCTGAAGCTAAAATGCCATGGGGAGATGGTTTGATTTTGAGGAAGCTGCGGCGCATCGCTGGCAGGACTCGGATCCAGAGCGTGGCTGCCAGCTCCTGTAGCTGGTACCAGGGCCGGCTGCCAGCAGGCTGCCTGGGACTCAGGCTGGCCTGGCAGTGGGTGCCCAGGGTCCAGCTGGCCGGGGCGCTGCGGGACTGCAGAGATCCTTTTCCAAACTTCCTGGCTCTTTGGCACTGAATTTCGCTTTCAGCTCCCAGTGGTGCCAAAGCTAGTTAGGTTCAAGCTAAGTCGTGGGTGTTTACTGCAGCTCCAGCAGTAATTGAAGATGCTTGGAATTAGGTCAGATGAAGTTTGTGCCTGGGAGTTTGAGGCAAAATATCCTTTTGTGTTAGCTCCTTCCAACATCTAAGCAGTAGCTGATTGCAGCGTATCTGTGTTCCCTGCCGCTTCCAGAGCAGAGCGGGCCCAGTGCTCCTCGCTCTGACAGGGCACCGAGCATACAGACCTGACCCCACCCGCAGCACGGTGGTGCGTACCGGCTGAGCCCCCTGCTCTGCCCGCTGCAGCCCAGTGCTCCTTACCCGTGACTCCTCCGCGAGGTGGGCGTTCATTTCCTGCTCGCTGAGCGGGGCCATGTCGTGGATTTGCTTGTAGTATCGCTGCACTATCTTCCTATACTCAGGAATCTCCTTGGCGTACAGTAGTTTATTGGTCGGGGAGTCCTAGAGCGGGGGCGAGATACTGAAATCAGGCACTGTATTGTTCCTGGTTGAAAACTTTTTATCCTGTTTGTCTGACCAAAGTGCTAACCATCAGACACCGACTTCAGCTACAGCTGAATTCAGGGAACAGCTACATCTTTGGTCCTGACTTTACACAGACAGGCGTGCAGTGGGGCGGCACCAAGGCACAAAACAGCTAATGACAGAGACCCTTGCTCAAACACATCAAGATGCTGTGGACAGGTACCACCCGCCTGAGAAGCCACAGCACCATCCCTCTGCCCTTCTTCATAGTGTGAGCTAAACGTTTGTTAGCTACAATGCTGGTGAAGGTGGTCTATGTGAATGTGTTTCATTTTGCAGCGAGAGCAGGCTAAAAAGCATGCACAGGGTCAGGCGAGGTGGCCTGCTGCCAGGTGATGTTCTGCAGATGAGTGTAGCACGACTGTGTTAGATAAAACACTCGTGCTCCGTGGCTCTGCGTGTGGAAATTGGTAACAAGGGAAGGACTTCTGCATGCATTTACTCGGGTCTCTTGAGCAGCCGGCTTGATTTAAACTGAAGAACAAAGCTCTTTTACAAGCTGAACTTTGTCAGTTGAAATGTTGCTCTTGGATTTTTCATGTAGCTTTGATTTATTTTGCATTGGCTAACCCAGCCTGCCTGGCCTATATTGAGTGCATGTAAAGTAATTAACAGAAAGTACTGAGTTCTCTTGATTAATGTCAGCTTGGACAAAGCAGTCTTAACCTCCCAGCCACAAGATTGGGTTCTACCAGTGAAGGCATAACCCTGCCTGTGCTCCTTGCAAACACAAGCATGAATGATTTTAACCTCAAGGCAATCCTGCCCCGATGATATCATTACCCCGGGAATGAACCTGGCCTAGCGTTGCATCCGGAAGGGAAACAGCCCCAGGCTCTGGGACACAGAGGCAGTAAGATCAACGCGTCCCATTGCCCCGACACTGGAGTGCGGGATGGCTTTGTGATGCTCTGACAGGTGGAGGGGAGGGAGGGTCTTCAGAGGAGACGAGCACGGCAGTGTTCTAGCCGCGGAGGCAGCATCTTCAGCTGCGTTGGACAGTAAATAAGGAAGCCTGGGGTAACTGCAATCTGCTGCTGCAATATGTAGCGTGGCTAATGCTGCAGGGGAAATGGGAAACGGGCACCAGGCTGTGGCACCAGATCCCACAGCAGTTTATTTTCAAACCCAATGACAAGGCATTATAGGAATATAGCCAAGTTACAGAGCCTGCTCACAACATTCATTTTTTTCCCCCTTGGAAACACAAAAGAAACCCATGCTGCCTCTTTTTTAAGTTATTTTTTAATTTGTGTCTGGTTTGTCTGTATTATGAAGAGATGGGTACCAGTTTATTAACTGCTTGTGCACTGTAGATGTACAGAGTCCGAGTCTGCTCTGACATTTGCAATATCAAGAGCAACATGCTGGAACCAGGGGAAGAATCCAGCCTGGAAAACTTTTCAGCGATATACCATGTGTATATGCAAGCTGATTTTTATGCTGAGGATTTATTCTTCCCACATTACTCAACAATTCCTTCACTTATGCCATTGTGTTCCTGAAAAATGTTTCCATCTGCTGTCTGACTCCAGCTGACCCCTCTTCCCCTCATCCACATCTTGACAACGACAAATTGTAGGTGTTTCGTAACACATGCAAAAAAAGAGTCCAAAACCAAAACAAACAAAAAATCAAGCACTTATTAGATCTTCCTCCAGCATTAACCTCTCCCAGTGAAGGCTTCCTGTTGCTCTCAGTCTGGAGGACGCACTGAGCAGCGCCCTCCTCCCACCCCGCTCTCCGTAGGGTCCCCTCTACGTCACACACTGTGCTGCTGCCAGCCCCTGGGGCGGGGGAGGATGATCTACAGCACTTCTTAATAAAACTTATTTATGTCGGGAAGTTTCAAATGTCAACACCGCACTCAGCCAAGCCAGTGGGAGAACAGAAAACATGCACGCTGGACGTCTTGCAGCCTCCCAGCCCTGCAGGACAGTGTGTGGGAGCCTGGTGGCAGGAGAGGAGACCTGGCCTGTGCAGGCTTGCGTTTGTTTGGAGCAAGCTTAGCTTCCTAGGCAGGTGGGCCAAGTCCACCGGGCTCTGACCGCACACCAGAGGTGGCCAGCCTTGACAGAGACACCACCATCACAGGGGAGCACCAACTGCTCTGCCGGCAGGGCTGCAGCAGTGCGTGCCAGCTGCTTCCCACGTGCTGATGGACGGTGTCAACGGGATAGCCACGGGCAGTCCCCACACCTCCCACCAGACTGGCTCTGTGCTGCCCGCACAGGCACAGCCTGTGTTCACGATGGCTTGGCTCACCTCCTGAGCTTTTCACAGCTCTCCTAGGTGAGAGGCTGTGAAGAAACTACTGACAGTGATGAGTAGAGCTTCACCTGAAGCTATGTCGTTTTCCATCCTGCCACTGGGAGTTTACATAGTCCCTCAGCTGCTGTTACGGGATTGTTATGCTAAATGCTGTCCCATAAACCAGCCCTGACTGAGGGAGCCATGCCCCATGCCTGCACCCAGAGCAGAGCTGACACCCACCCATGCTCACCTTGGTACATTACTCCCCTGCCCAAGCCAACAACAGAGAATATTTGCACACATGCCAGCTCAGCCCTGTCAGGAAGCTTTACAGACACTGTGCTGAGCAAGCCGGGTGCTCTCCTGCAATGGTGAGGCAACATGTACGGCCACACCGAGCAAACAAGCCAGCGGCTGGGTCCCCCACGTCCTCTGAGCTTTCTGGGCTGGCGCCTCAGCCCTTTGTCCCTCTGCCTGTGACCATGTGCTCCCACTCAGTGACCGCTGTTTGTGACAGAGGGGGTGCAAATTTCAAGCTCAAGCCTCAAGAAAGTTGGGGGAAAGGAGAGGGACAACCCGTTCTTGGAGACAGATGAAACTCAACTGCAGGAACCTGACCAAGTGGCTCCCAGCCAGCGCCACTGCTGGGGGAGGATGGACTGGGTGACCTCTGACAGAACTTTCCCACCCGTACCAGGCTGTGCCTACGACTGCCCGAGCAGGAGCTAGATGTCCTCTCTGGACGGTACCTTGCCCAGCTGCAGGTCAGACAGGGAGCAGGCGTCAATGAAGGCCTGGGCTATCACAGAGAGGCAGGCGTCGATGTGGTCTGTCTTGTCAATGTCGAAGACAAACTGGGGGTTCTTCAGGATGTTGACCCAAAACCTCAGAGGTAGGCTGTGAGGGAAACAAGCCAGGAACACACCCCAGGTGAGTGTACTCCAGAGGGAGAGGGGAGGAAATGCAGGAAAGATGATGACAGAAAGGGAGTAGCAGAGAACTAAAAAATGAGGAGCCCAGTCCTGCTATTTAATCACATTGTGGTAGCGTATGCCCCTCTGCCTAGCTAGAGGGGCAGGCACCCATCTTCACCCTGAAGAGACCTTTCTTCAGGCTGAAGCACGTGTCACGGACAGCAGACTCCATGTACAGCCTTGACTAGGTGAGCACATACCCTTGCTCCTCAGCAGCTGCCTGAGCCAGCTGTGGTCCAGGAGAGACACCGGCAGGTTTGCCTGCATAGGGCTGTTGAATCAGGCTTCCTCACTTGCTGATTCTGTAGCAATGGTGTCAGCTCCTTTTCCTTCTTCCCCGACAGTAACTGTCATCTGGTTCTGATGGTAAGCCTGGCCCCGTGAAATGCATTTCATGTGTCTTTTTTTCCTGCTCTCTCATCGTTTTCTCCTCCAGTTATTTCAGTGCTTATTTGGCCACAACACAGTTTCAGTATATCGCTGCCCTTCCTACCATCCCTCCTCAGCAGCTGAGGAGTGAAAGCCGCTATAAGTCTTTGCTCTACTGGCAATTAAAGGTAGTGAAGGGTAGGCAAATCTGTAGCTCAATAGTTGTGTCTGCATGCCTGCTATCCCAGCCAAATTTGTTTTTAATTTTCACATGTTGNCCTCCTCAGCAGCTGAGGAGCGAAAGCCGCTATAAGTCTTTGCTCTACTGGCAATTAAAGGTAGTGAAGGGTAGGCAAATCTGTAGCTCAATAGTTGTGTCTGCATGCCTGCTATCCCAGCCAAATTTGTTTTTAATTTTCACATGTTGCACTGGAAACAGTTACTGTCCCTGCAGCCTCCGAAGCGGTGAGCCTCTCCTCAAAGTTCCCTCCATGCTCTCCCCCGTTAAACCTCCTGGTTTCTCTCCTGCTCTATTTCCCCTTCCACTTCGGCTCCCCCACCCCATTCCTGCTGCTCATCGTGTCCCTCAGCACCACTCCCGGCTGGTCCCAGCGCTGCGGTGCCTGCCGGCACACTACTGTCACAGCATGAGCTCCTCAAGTCCTGTGAATTCCCTGGAGTCTCATCTTGGTTACAGAGATAACTTGGTAAAGTGCCCTCAAGGGCCAAAAAACCAGAAAACCAGAAAAGGAGCCAAATAGGCTGTTTTCAAAATCTCCATGATGTTTTTAAGACCTGACATGATTTTGGACTCTGTCTCAGATCTCCAGTGCTTGGAGCTAACACCACTGCTGTCTCCCGTCATCCCGTCCCTCTTCTGTTTCTCCTTCAATTATTTGTATTAGTGTGCCAGTTTGTTCTGCCCTTTATCTGCCTACGCCTCCTCTTCCAGCTCGCTGCTCCCCTGAGCTCTGTGTTTGTTCAAAGCTCTCCAAGCTTGTGTTTGGCCTCATCTTTCACCACCCTCCCCTCACCCCCCTTGTTTTCCAAGTCTCTCTTCTACTTTTAGCAACCTAATGATTATTAGTCCAGGACACCAGGGCTCTGCAGCTGCTGCTCCTGAGAGATGGAAGGAGGGAAAGAAAGAAGAGGCTTCTTCCTCTTCCAAACCTGTTGGTCTTCCAGATGTGCATCGTGTCGGGGTCTGTGATCCCTCTTTTCTCTGCTTGCTCCTCTAAGAAGTCAAAGAAATACTTCACAGCCACAGGTGGTTTATCATCTCGGATACTGAGAATGGCTTTGAACAAGTCATCCAGGAACTTCTGCAGTGTGCCCTGCGGGACAAGCACACACACGATGAGAAACACGGAAAGCAGCAGCACCCGAGCCCAGGAAAACAGCATGAAGGGCTGTGACTGCTGCGCACAGGGGGAAATCCTTTGCTGCCAGTTGGATAAATCAGAAGAGAAAGGGGATGCCGAAGCAGGGAGAGAAAGGTTTGTTTGTGCATAGTGATATAATTAGCTTGCATTTGGGTTTAATTTCTTTTGGCATCGAGATTTTCTTTCTTACTGCTAGGATCTCACATCTGTGATTGTTCTGCATAGTAAATACAAAGAAGACTGGAGACTGCTGGCCATTCTTGTGATCTCTGCTCCAGTGAGGCATCATGCTGGGATTAAAGATGGGCTGGGAGCCCAACTGCTGGAGCCGAGCACTCGCAGAGAGTGGGGAAGTTCAAATCTGAATTGAGATCGCACAGACACTCACAGAGCTGAGCATCTCCACCTCCTTTCGCAGCAGGATCTCTCACTGGGGAGATGGGTTCAGGTCTGAAGTGAGCATCACGAGCCCCGAGGTGGTCAGCATCCCTTTCATGTGCACAGACCTCAGACCAGCCCAGGGAGATCGTGTGGGCTTTATGCAGCAGCACTGCTGCTCCGAGGATGAGCTGGAAAGCTGGAGGGAACCCCAGGATCCAGCAGTGCCCAGCAGCCTCGAAACATGCTCCAGCCATCCAGGACAGAAGAGTCCTACCGCCTCTCGAGGGTGACTGGCCCTGCAGTGCTCCTTTCCTAGAGCAGGCTTCTCACTACAGACAAACAACAATCCCACCTGCCATAACACAGGGCATCCAGTCTCCTACCTTTGTGGAGAGCAGCCTGGTCAGGTAGATCTCCGGCAGGACTTTCTTCCTATGGCTCTGTCTGTGGGACTTCTTATGTTCAACTGATTCATCGGTTGGGAGAACCTGGTCCAATATAAAACACATGTTCAGAGCGCTCCTCTCTGGAAGTGTCACACTGAATTTTCCTTTAAGTATAGAATTTCAACTGCATATACAATTCAATTAAAAAGCAGTTACTATGTTATAAATACACCCTTATATGGCTTTAAAAAAGTGATTAATAATACTCAGTTTTTCTGACTTTTGTTTCTCTTGCACTCTTTATTGCCTCTCTCAAGCTACACAAAGAAAATGAAACAATCAATCTCACTTTGCATGTTAGTCTGCTGGCCTTCCTGGTCTCTGTGCAGTTCTCCTGTGTGGCTGCAGTTTAGGCTCCCAGGAGCAATGCACAAGGCTTCCATGGAAACCAGCTTTTCTTACATTTGGAAAAAGTGCAAGAACGATCAGCCAATATTTACACCCTGGCCTTTTTAAAAACAAAAATAAATATTCCACTGGTCAGGTCACTTAATCACTGCCCTGTAATGACCTAGCAAGCCATTTAAGTCCATCTTGGCATTGTTTCACATGTGCACATTTGCTTTCCCATCTCCTCTCCCTCCTTGCTCTGTGTGTACATGTGCATGCGTGCATGTGCGTGCATGCATTGCGTGTTTGTACTCTAGATGAGCACAGAAAGCTTCAGTAGAGAAAAAAAAAATCAGACTATAAAATATTGTTGTTGCCCATAACACATTTTTTCATAACAGCTTTTAGCAATGTTTAGCACTTTGTACTTCCAGCGCGGCACACAAGCAGGAACTAATAAATCTCCCCATCCCGGGGAAGCAGGCAGCATGCCAGGAGCTCCCGGTAGGTGACTTGACCAAGGCTGCACGGGGTGCTATCGACGGCGCTGCGCCGTGCTCCGACCACGCTCCCAGTCTCTCTGTGGCTGCTCAGAGCTAGATCAGGCACAATTACTTTGCCATCATGGTAATTTTTTATTATGTCTCATAGCACTAAAGCTTGTCTACAGATAACCTTTCTGCGCCTCTTTGAGCCTCTCTCAAGAAAACCAATGAGCCCTGATCCTGCTTGTTCATCATATCTGACGTTCCAGCCAACAGAGATGAATTAAATTAGTATCAGCAAGGCTCAGAAGATTCTCAGAAGATTCTCCTCTTTCATCACATACACTGAAAAAACAGGACCCAGAGACTTAAGCACAGGAGAGACAAGGGATCGCTGTGCACACCCAGCCTGACTGGTCACATCTTTGCTCACAGCACTTTCCAGGCTGCTGCCTTCAGTGGGGGGTGTCTCCCCAACAGCCAGACTGGCAGCACAGGACAACCTGGCCCCCTTGCCTTGCTCAGGGCTGGCCCAGGGCCTGCCTGCCCTGGTGTGGCAGGGACTGGCTGCTGCTGGAGACAAAAAAGCCTGTTTGGCATCCATTTGAAGGGATGAAAGCAACAGCTTCCATTGTCTGCTAAGGAGTGGCCATCCTAAAAGTGAAACATGTCGAAATGCGCAGGAGGTTAGATGGGCACCCCTCCACTGCTGCAAGGAGCCCTTCCTCCAGCGCCCTACCAGCCCCCTGGGCTTCGCTGTGCTGCCCGTGGTCTGCCAGCATCTTTGCATCATGGTTGCTGGAGGGGGTCTGGGCGAGCGGAGCCGCTGCTGTGACCCATCCCCTCATGTGCCAGTGCTGCGCTGCAGAGCGGGTGTCCTGGAGCGACAGATCTGCTCCCCAGCAGCACTCCTGGGAGGGCAGGAAGGGAGAGTGGCCCTTGGCTCCCCAGCATGCAGCCACCAGCCTCCACAGCCCGGAGCGAGGTACTTACCAAGTGGAAGTACTTTTCGGTGTCCAAATCTTTCACTGAGAAGCACAAGAGAGAGACACAGGGGCTTAGTTGGGGGATCCAAACCGAAACCCACCTCCGCAGATGCCCTCTGTGTCAGGAGGCATTTAGCTCTCCCCAGGAACCCCAACACTGAGCAGGTGTTCCCACCCCAAGTGACCTCAGCATTTTTGTGTTGGTGCACGGCGAGTACCTCAGGAAGCACTTTAAGGAGCACTTGAGGTCTCCCAATTGGTTTTCTAAGAGGTACCCAACAGGATGCAAGAGCAGGATCAGCACAGGGGCACTCCTGCATCGCGATGCCCCACAGCCCCGCGTGCCCTGGGTCATCTCCCAGCCTCGTCATCGGGGCAGCCGCAGCCCTGAGCAGCTCCTTGCTCCAGCAGGCGGAAGGACTCCCACTGCAGAGACAGGCTTGGTGTTGGCAGCCTGGAGACGGGGTTGAAACTCTTGGTTCAATGTGAATTTTTGTCTCCCTTGGTCTGTTTTGACTCCCTGCACAGTCTGAAACCTCGAAATATGCTGTCAAGAAATGGAATGTTTATAACTGGGAGGAAAAGGGCTTTTCCAGTCAAGTGGGTTTAGATCCTTTTTTTTTTTCAATTTGTTAGCCCAGATTGAATGGAAACCCCTAATGAGGATGTGAGAGGAAAGGTGCAAACACCTCTAGCTTAAAGGCTGTGAAAGCACTCAGCACCCCAGCAAGTGGAAAGAGCAGGACACTGCATAACACATTTTTAAAGCAAAACCAAAAGCATGACACTTGCATCTCCCGCAGTGTGTATATCAGCAATCCATACTTCCCAGGCCTTCTTCATTTCTGCTACAGAAGGAAAAGCAGGCAAAAACCCCCACTTTTTTGCAAGTGACATAGACGAGCTTTAAAGTTAGAAGGGGTGTGGAAGCCGCCCACTTTCCAGGATCAGTCCCAGACTTGGGGATCTGTGACCTCTTCAGTGGCCACTGCAGCTTTGACCTACTGCCCATGGGGAGCCTGCTGGGGAGCATTTGCCACAGAGGGGAAGGGGCAGCACACAGCCCAGCAGCAGCTGAGCAGGGATGGGCAGTGCCGGACGGGGCTATTCAGCAGTGCTGACACAGATGCCCTCCTGCCGAGGTCATTACAATCCCGGCCACCTGCGAGCTCGTGTGCCTGCTCTGCCCACGCCCTGCAGAAACTCTGCTCCCAGCTCCCCGCATCCCTCTTCTGCCTCCGGGTAATGGCTGTGGTTCAGGCAACGCCACTACACACGGCGTCATTACAGTGCTAAGTGCCTCCTCTCTGCCTGTCTGTCTCGCCATCAGTCCCACCTGGGATGGTTGCACAGCCGCTGCCTGCATGGCAGGACTCAGACCTGCGGTCCCTGCAGCGAGCACGGGCGCACGGCTCAGCGGTAGCAAAGGGGAGCCTCATGGGAAGGAGGGAGGTATGTCTCCTGCAGCTCTGCAGCTATCATCTGCCCCAAATGTATGCCACAGAGTGGGTGAATGGGGTTTGCAGGAGAGCAGCGGAGACCCTGCAGGAGCCGGAGGGCTTCCTGAGCATGCCTTGGGCTGCCAGCTCGCCAGCTCGTTCAGCGGTGGCAGTCCCAGACCATGCTCAGTGTCTTCCCAGGCACAAAGGTGGCCTGACTGGTGCCCAGCTCTGCCCACAAAAGGGTGGTGGTAACACCAGAGCCAGCCCTGCACAGGCTAACACCACACCCCAGCCTTCAGGCAAAGGGGGCTGCCACTGACTCTCAGCATCCCTGGCCAGAGACAACCCTCTGTAAACACAGTATTTCTGCCTGGTCACCAGCAACAGGGGAAGAGAGGTGAGACATTACCTCTGCTCAGCGTGGCGTCCTTTTTGTCCGACAAACTCATGGCCAGTGACGCCCCTTCAGGGATCTGCAGAGGAAGGGAAAAGCAGACATCGATGATGGTGACAGGGGTGTTAATGGTGCCTCCCACGCGGACTGGAAGGGTCCCAGGGAAATCCCGGGAGCTGGGGGACACTGGTGCCATCACTGCTCTGCCACAAACATCCTCTGTGCCTGCCCTGCCCCTACTCCCCAGCTTGGAAACTGGCAGTAACGGCACTGCCCTACATAGATAGGGTTTTTTAAATGCAAATGCAGTGAGGTTCTCAAATCAGGCAAACACATGTATCCAAGATAAATTTTGGGATGCTGACACCAGGTAATTCAAAGAGGAATGAGTATTGCGCTGTGCAGATGCTGTTTTGCCTTTCCCTGGAAAGGGAGAAGGAACCTGGCCGCAGCCCGGACCCGTGAGGTCCGTATCGCCTCTCTGCTGCAGCTCTGGCTCTCGGCGCCACAGGGCAGTGTGCCCGCAGTAGGGCTCTGTGCCACGGCTGTTACACAAATAATATTAATAAGGACTCAGCTCCATTTTTGATTTTCCATGCACTGTTACAGACCAGTGAGGATTACGCTCCCAGGCATACCAGGGAATATGGAAATCACGTAAGACTTTCTGGTTTCATTTAATTTTAAAATGAAAAACGGTGAAGAAAACAATTTGATTTGCCACATTTCCCCACATTTTTGACCTCCGCTCCTCGATGGCATCCCTAGCTCCTGCTCTCAGGGCAGGCAGCAACAACTGTGCCAGTGATTTCAGCAGGAGCACGGATCAAGAGCAGAGTGATACTAATCAGCCAAGCTGGTGGCCATTGGGAATAAGAGCTTTTTCCCTCCTCTTTCTGTTGTCAGTAATAACTTGTTTTGCATGAAGAGTGTTTAATTAGTTTCAGTGTGTTGCAATATTAACGAGCTTCTCGCCAGGGCAGATGTCTATTCCCCGGAAGCTCTCACGGAGCTATGGCAACCTCCCTGCTTGTTCCTGATAATCCTGTTTTTGGAGGGTGAAGCGCAGCTCGTCCCTGACGTCCCTGAGGCCAGGCAGGCTCCGAGGAAGCAAAGCTTTCCTGCAGTGCTGGCAGGTTTACCTTGTAATGTGCTAATGTGTTGAGTTTCTTCCTGCCGTCTTCCACCACCGAGGTGTCATCAAGGTCCCGGAGGATGTAGCTGTCGGTGCTGGTGGCGAACCACTCTGAACACAGAGAAGGGAGGAGTGAGACACCAGCCCAAGGAGGCACATGCAGTGGCACCTGAGGCTCCAGGGACCGGCCACACAGTGCTTGGGGGCTGCACAGCGCCACTGCCAAGGCCTCTAGGGCTCTGGAAAACCAGAGCAGATGTTTAGCAATGGTCTCCAGGGTTAGCCCCTGGAGTGGGGGTTTCCAGACCAGAGCAGACCTGGACGGAGCTGGGAGAAGTGACAAAGGCTCTGCTTGGAGAGACAAGGAGGAGCACACGTCCCCCTTCTTCTCTCCCTTCTCGGCCATGTGGGACCTGCCTTGTGGAGCACCAGGCAGGTGAGATGCCATGTGGCCTTGCACGTGGCCACTGAAGGTTGGTGGTGGCTCCTCGCAGGGGACAGCTGGTCATGTATCTGTGACCAGGGGACATGCCACCTGTGCCAGCTGAGAGGAGCAGGGCCCAGTCACTGCTCCAGCCCAGGGTGGTGTTCTATGGATGCTCCCTCTGGCACTGACTACACTGAATGTTGCGCCTTGCGACTGCTGCCAGCCAGGCGCGTCTCCACAGCCCGCTGCGTGGCATGAAGGCACCGCTGATGGCATGGGTTTCTCTTACTAGCACTGAGCTTGGATCCTTCTTAAATTTTGGGAGAAGGAGTTGGCCACTAGGTAGATAAATGACAGATCTGAATCTATGGCCGGACAGGAGTCCATGGGCTCAATTATAGCTGCTTGTGGAGGAACATGTATTAACAAGCCATCTGCAGGCTCAGGGGTGTTTTAGAGGGTACCTGTTCTGGAGTTAAGATTACAGGCTTTAAAGGGCGCAAGTCCAAGCATTCCTCTGCTCCACTTGGACCTTCCTAAAGCTTCCTTCCAGTTATGTGGCTCCTTCCTGCCCACCAGTTATCTGGTCCCATCACTCATTCCTGAAGACCATTCTCAGGAAAAGACTGCCTTGATGTCTGCCCTCCTGTCAGTGCTGCTTCACCCACTGCCCCACCAAGAGCTACCGTGCAACATCAGGTGGTTCATCTGACTTTAAGGACTGGTTGGTCCAATGCATCTGGTCCTTACCGAGATCAACGTCTTCCACCCTTGGCCACTGGGAGTAGGGGACGTTCTTGCAGAAAGCCTCCAGAATCTTCTCCTTCACTTGGCTGAGTGTGTCCGTGTCCATGGCCCTGACGGTCAGGGAGTCCATCCCGCAGCCTTGGAAGGAGACGTTGAGGTTCTGCGGGCAGAGGCCGGGTTAGGGGCAAGAGAGGGTGACCTACCCAGCTCTGCTGGATCCCAAGGATGCATGGAGCTGTGCCTGCACAGCTCTCGCTGGTGCACTCTGGGCGCCGCGCTGCTGGAAATCAGGCTGAACAAATGCGGTCATCTACACTTTACCGCTAGTGAGGCGCACTGATTTATAGCCCCCGGAGGCTGAAGGCCCCTGTTTGTTGACGGAGCCAGGAGGACGTAGGGAGCAACACTGCAACCTCCTCTCACGCTGCCTTGCTAATGGGCCTTAACCCTGACGCACAGAGACCACCTCGGGGGCGGGAAGAAAGGTCAGCCCCCATAACCAGGCATGTCCTCAGCTTCTTGGCTCCGACTGGTGACTAATGGGACTGGCAAGGCTCATTGCTCTGCCTCTCCCTGACGCAATGGGCTGAGCTCCTTTGTTTAAACAATCTTTAAGCAGGCCACAGGCTGAGTCTGCTGCAACACTGGAGTCCACCACCAGCACCACCCAATAACCTGCTCGAGAACGCACGGAACAGCGGGACAAGCAGGCTGCCACAAACACCAGCTTGGACATCAGGGATGCCCAGGTACTGCTACATTCACAGCAGAAAGCTGCAGGGCAATGAGAGTGACTCTTCCTATAAAATACCCTCTCCTCTTCTGGGAGCTGCTGCCACGCTAGTCAAGCGAGGAGAGGCAGAGTACAGGTGCCTCCTCCTCTCACAAACAGTGCAGACCCAAATGTGACACGTATGGCGTCTCCCTCCTGCCCAGGGGCTTCGCTCTGGGACAGCCTCAGCTCTGCCTCTGCTGTGTCCGCTAGTCCTTGGTCTGCCCAAACCCGAGGGCAACACTGCATCTTCATTTTGTGGTGAATGCAACCCTGAAGCCATCTCACTGCTTGACTGGCAAGCTCAGGGCAGGAAGGTGCAGATGCCAGGAGCATTGCTTGTGCATAAGCACAGCTGCGTCTTAGAAGGACACCTGGTACAGGTGAGAGTTATGGCTTGGATTTTCACAGCCTAGAGGTTCCTTTGCAAATGCTGCTTTTAAGTATCAGGGTACAGAGTCAGCATCCTTGACTACAAGAACAATGTGAGTGCACAGATGAAAACCAGTTTTCTCCGTAGCATCAAATAAAGATGTTTTTTCACATTGTACACTGTGCAGGGTGTTTTTTAAAGCAGAAGTTCAGTTACCAGCAATGTGGGGAATTGCTGCTGAGTTAGCACTAACCTTGCATTGCTCTCCTTCCTCCAACGTACCCTGTTCACTTTTGTTTCTCTTCTTGCAAACAAAGTAGGAAGCAGCCACACTTCCCCTGCTCAGACTTATGAAGTTACCATTTCTACAGAGAAAGCTAATACTTTGCGCCCTGCTGCTAACCCCTCTCGGTCTGCGCTGTAAATTTGCAGGTCAATTGGTAACAGGAATCTGCAGAGGATGTGGAGCTTGAACCTGCTCTGAGTTATGGTGATGCACATCTGGGATAACCCACTGACTTCAGTGAAGCTACTCCAGATTTATACCAGGTAATTGAAAGCAGGGTATGAACCAGGCTCTGGAAAGGTGTCTGCTGAATTCTGTCAGGCACTGGAGGGAACAGCCCTTCACACGCACAGCCCTCGTCTGCTCTGCTCCCATAGGAGGCATTTTGCAGAACTGCTTTTCAGCACTGCTCCTAAGCCCTCACCCCGGGACTCACATTTGCAGCGAGCACCTTCCTTCTGCTAGTGAAGATGCTCTTTTGCCAGGAACAGTAAACCAGTTGCTTTAACTCTCTGAATACAGCAGAACAAATTTTCTTACCTCCCTCCACTCCTAATCTGAGGTACTCAGGCGACCCACAAAGGGACAGACATCAAAACAAACAATCATTACGAGCCTTGTTCTACAGTTGTCTGCTTAGGCAGCAGCAAGGTGGCTGTGTGGGTTACGATTCACATGGTTATCGCATCTGCACGGGTACCATATCAGCTGCTTGCACAACCACTCCGCCAGGGTACACATCCATCAGGCCCCCGGGTGTAGGAACTCACCCTCGGCTTTGCCTCGATGTTCTCCCTCAGGAGCCACTCCTCGTTGAGAGTGTACCTGGCTTTCCCCGTGATGGCATCGATGGACCCTTTGTTAATCTGCTGTTTGATTGCACAGATCAGCAGGAAGAAGGGCTCTCCAACTGTCTCCTGGGGGAACGAAAGAAGACCAAGTAAGCAAACCAGATCTGGTGGCAGTAACTCCTTCCAGTGCCATAGCAGGGATGGGCTCTGCGTGGACACTGAAGGTGCCTCTGCACATTGGGGAGCAGGACTGGCCACGCCAGGCGCCGTGAACCCCCGGCAGGTGCTCAGTGCTGTCAATCCCCCCAACTCCCACCAGCATCTCTTTGATGCTGCTCAGAAGTTTTCAGACTTGTGGCAATGTGACAGCACAGATGGGAAAGAGGACATAACAGCCGACAACAGCCACAGGCGATTTTTAGGGAGGGTGAACTGTGATTGTCAGCATCAACATACGCCATCCAACTTCTACAGCAAGTACTGTAGGGCTGTGGATTGCCACCAACAGGCTGTGCCAGCATTTGCTGTCTCACGGGCAGAGTGCTCCGGTACTGCTCAGAAGGTAGGGCATATGCGTAGCTGTGCTGAGTGGGTACATGCATGCATGATGATCAGCAAAATACAAATGTGCATTAATTTACATGTGAAATTACACATGAACTTCAGGGAGAATCTGGTGTACTCCGGTACAGAGACATTTCTTGCATCCTGACAGAGAGCAGACTGTACAACATACTGCACTCAGCAGGACAAGGATGGGGCTGATGTGCACAAAAAAATCCAGGTCTACAGAGATATTTGGGCGCCCAGCTTTCTGGCATCAGCTGAACCCCTTTTTGCGCTGACTGGTTTGCCACTGAAATCCAAGGAAGCGAGCCCACTGCGTGTGCCTGTGGCTCTGGGAACTAGCATTCATACTTCTCATACCACAGCAGAGTCCTGATCACAGCAAAGCAGAAAGGATCAGGGTCAACAAGCTGTTCCCAAGCGACAGCAAGCAAACACACCATTTAACTCCTTACATTCATCAAACTTCATCTTATGGGAGAGAGGTGAATTGTGCCACTGCTGCAATGAAAACAAAAAACACAACAGGGACCAGCTATTTGTGATGCGGTTCAGCTACACGGTTTAATGCCAGATTTCCGATCCACTTCTGTCTACTACGCTGATGTGCAAGTAAAACATAAGCTATTTTCTTAAAAAACGTTTCAGTACTGGAGTACATCCCATTCTCCCTAATGTTCATGTGCAATTTCCTTCCAACAAGGCAAGTGCAAATTATTGCACATTTTTGTACCTTCTGAGCATCACACACCCCCCGCACAAACACTCCTGCCATCTGAAATCCTACTCAAGACAACAGATATTGAATGATTTGGTATTTCTCAGCTAGGAGCTGCTAAATCCTGTTCAATCTGCTTCTTAATTAAGACTTGGTGATTCTTTTATTCTAATTGCCCTATAACTGCTAAAGCAATTAGTTTGATTTCAATTTTGATTCGGCTGCATTCAGTGCCGTTGATGATAAGACACTAACTACAGCAGGGCTGTACGTGGGCACACACCATCTGGTCCAACGGTGCACTCGCTTTATTTTCGGAGGGCAACTTTTTTAATGAACACAGGGAAGGTTCTTGGGCGCTCTGCTGTGGTTCAACGACTTCCTGCAATGCTCCTTCTGAGCACGCAGAATAAAACGGGCTCCGCAGCAGAGCTGCTGGTGCTGGAAATGGAGCAAGGCATGGCTTCCAGAAAGCAGAGAAAGCTGTGAAGTTGTGGGGACACGGCGAAGTTGAGGATCACAAACAGAGTGGAGAAAGTGTCAGAAGCCATAAAGAAGAGTTAGTTTCTGACAGAAGGGCGGGAGTACAAGATAACAAGGGGATGACACCGACACAGCCCCAGGCTGCAGTACCTGCTCTTCCCATAACGTGAACCGTGGAGCACTGCCAAGCTGACCCTACACAAGAAGTGCCAAAGGATCCTGACGATGGCCCTGCTATGAACAGGAACTCTGTTTATGTCGCATGTGCGTGAGCGCACAGCAGGGACTAACCCAAGGCTAAATTCAGCACTGCATTTTGGAGCCTGCCCCATCCCCTCTGTGGGAAGCTCTGGCCCCGGCCGCGGCTCCGGCCACAAAGAGATGTGAGGGGGCTGCCAACTGCTATGCAGCTGCCTCCAAAAATATTAAAAAAGTGTGAGTCCTGCTGATATAGGAGCTCATCACGTCTTGAAACCAGCACAGGCTGTACGGGTTGGGGCTGACCATGTGGCACCTTCCTGCACGTGGAAAGCTGCACTGGAAGGGGCAGCCTGGGGATGTGGAGGAGCGGGCGCTTCAGACCTGCCACAGTGTGCATGAGCGGCATCACCCCCAGGACTGGCCACACGGGAAATAACGACAGCACTCTGCCGGCAAGATACTATTTCTGTTTGGCTTTTTGGCTTTCAGGCTCAGGAACTGTGGGATGTTATGGAAGTCTGCAAAAGTGCTAATCAGACAGCAAATTTCAAAGAGGGGAAAGAAGGGCTGGCAGGCAGGGACTAGAGATAAAATGGCCAACTTGGAAACCTCAAGCATTGTTCGGAAAACTCATCTGGAAACGAATCAAAACTGTCTTTGGATTTGGCTAGTTGGGAGAAAGGAAGTTTAACTAGAAGAGATCAGTGCTGATTCAGGACAAAAAACACTTAAAAAAACACAGTCTGGGGCCTTTTTTCCTCCTATTGTGAATGTATTTTAATGAGACTTCATTTTCATTTTTGACTGAGCTGTTACGGGCTCTTAAAGCTATCCAGGGCACTGAAATAACTTTACAGTAATGGAAAGCACAGTTCAGGCTGGCATTACTTGAACCGTTTCACGCACGATGAGCGTGGGAGGGCTTGGTTTTTATATGCTTGGGAAAAAAAAGGTTTAGAGCACAGACTGGATTCACATGTTGCTGCCCTATTAATAAGGCTGACAAGTCATTAGAGATGTCCTCCCAGGAACACGTTACAGTCATTTCCAAAATGTCTTGGTGAGGCTGGGGTGGGAAAAGCACAGAAAACAGCTGCTTATCCCAAGTGCCTGCTAATTTTGGGATGATTATCTATTTGCATCTTGTGAAGAACCAAACTTCAGCTCCACCCCCCATGCAAAACTTTGGGAAGTTTGGACCCAGACCTAAAAGCTGAATTCCAGGACCTTAATTTTCCTTTAACTCCTGATCCTGTTAGGAGCCAGGCACAATGGTACCACGATATCTCATGGGAAAGGCTTTTTTTCCAGCATTTTCCACCAAAGCTGTAGCAGAAAGTAGAGATACGCACCATTTTATCTACCATTCTCACTCAGTTCTGCAGAAACAGAGGTCTGCATCAATTGTGCAAATGCTGCAAGTTTCCTCTGAATCCAGTTCCAGGCAGCAAGCCTCCTGCTAGTTCTTCATCCTATCTCCTGCACGCACTGAGCAAACCTCCCCCTGTCAGAGTGGTGACTCCATTGCCTTCAGGTGTCCTCAACATGTTCAGACCACTATTGACTGTGGCTGGCAACTCCTTCCCAGTTGAAGACAGCTCCTTCAAATAATTTTCCCCCAAACCAAGTGGACGGACTGTTAGGCAGAGCATTAATACGAAACAAATGTTTTGAGCATGTAGCGTTGACTTACAAGGGAAAATACAAGCACTTGGAATTTTTCCACTGCACAACGGCAGGGACCTTTGCAGCAGCTGTTTCGAATAGACGTTGTGATTAATGGGGATAATTCAAGAATGAAAACCAGACCCATCGTCACACGTCTGACAGAGCAGTGCTACAGGCAGCGGTCAGTCTCTTTTTTAACCAAGAAATGCCTCTCTGAAAGCCACAGTTTGATCCAGAGGAACGCAAGGTTGCCGTCTGTCTGACTGCAGCAGCTCCGTGCTCATTTGCGTGGTGGGGAAGGTCCTGGCTCTGCCGATTCAGACTGAGACCCCCGGCCCTTTGCACAGCTGAGCTTGTGTCTGCCTGGGACAGCCAAAGTGCCTCTCTGGACATTTCTGTCTGATCAATTCTCTTTCTCCTCCATATTTCAGCAGGCAATGTGATTTCTCCTCTGATCAGGTCCCTCACCTCACTGTGGAGCACATGTGATGTGAAAGTCTCTTGGAAATCAACTCTTTATTGTGCTCTCGTATAGAAACCATTTGCTTTTCAGAGATGGGAAATAGGCTGTGGTGGAAAGTGCAGCGATGGCTTCACCGCCGTGGCTTCAGGCTGAGCATGTGAAGCGAGGAGGGGACTGCAAACCCAGCGTGTGACATTAGCCCCTGCCGAGGACCCACCATCTGCAAGCAGATGGAAACACAGGTTCAGCTGGTGGCCCGTCAGCTCTGCACAGGGCCAGCACCACCCTGCAGACCCGCTTCATCCATACCTCATCCTTCTTCCTCCCTGTGTGGGGTGGGCCAGGGCGGCAGCGCAGGGGAAAGCCAGCTCACAGCTCACACCAGCATCGTCTGCACTGCCTGAGCCGCAGGGACAGCCACCGGCCCCGCCACAGACCCTGGACAAGCCTGCAGTGATGGGTACCTCCCCACCAGGCACCCCAGGGAAGGGCAGTGCACTGGCAGTCGGGAGCTGCTCGGCATTAATTAGCCATGTAACGCGTCCAAGTCTTCAGGCCCGTGTGATAAGACTCAACTTTCTTTCCTCTTTTTTTTTCCTCCCCTGAGAAAGTCTTCTTGCACAATGTCCATTTTTAGCACAAACTGGAGTTGGATCAGATGCCTCACATGTGGTCTCCACTCTCCAAAAGGAGAGATCAGCACTTTTTTTCTTCAATAGTTAACTATAGGCACAAAAACTGAAGATTTAAAAAAACTCACTAATTCACTCTTTTCTGCTTTTGCGGGCTAGGCAGTCAGACTGCACAGGCACAACCATCCTTCTTTGCTCCTGTAGCTTTTCTTTCATTATACTGGCTAAATTATGTGAGCTAAAATGAAAGATTATGAACTACAAACCCATAAACTTTAGGACAAAAAGTGATCATCAGTTGGGATCAGAAGACGTTACTATATGTATGAGGACAATACAGTATTGCGTCTGTGGCTATAGCAAACACTTTGGGAAAAGAGGTTTTTTCAAAGGCTTTTTCCCGGCTCTCCCTTGTGGGTATAACGGGGTGTCCTCCAATTAACTGCTGTGGAATCAATTAAGTTATTGCTCAATGCTTTCAGGAAATTCCAACCAGAACTGGCAAATGTTGGAGATAGAGCACTGAGCAGATGGACTGCTGATGTGCTCTGAGATTCCTTTTTGTTACTGTCGGAAGACAGTCAGGCTTCTGGGACAGACATCCCCCCTCTTCTGCTAAGATCTGTCTTGGCCAGTGTGGAACCACGAGGACACCTCCCGTGTGAGGAGCCCCCTGTACCAATGGGCACTGACACGGAGCAGCCCCCTGCCCCAGCACCACCATCCCTCCCGGCAGCCGAGGCTCTTGCGCTCAAGACAGACAATGCTGAACTGACTGGTGACCATCAGCACGGCTGCGCGAGCTGGTCAGAGAAAACAACAAATAACTGGAACAGTTTCCAAAACCTCAAGCCATTCTGGTTATTTTTAACTCCCCTACGGCTCTCTTCTCAAGCATGGTGAAGAAATTAGTTCATGCTCCGGCCTTACAAAAGGCCTGCTGTGAAGTCTGATCTCACCAAATCCTCAGGAAGAAGTGGAGAAGCAACTGAGCCTAAAGTTGCTTTTCCATACTTGAACCTTTCAATACACTGGAGTTTGTCAACCATTAGTGACTGTTCAAGGCAATGCTGGCAGGTATTTAGGTCCTCAGCTGTCCCACGTATCCCTCGTTACCCCTGCATGCAGTGCTGAACTCGCACTCACAACAGCAGCAATCTGGTTCTCTTACTCTGAGATAGCTGTACATGCAGATGGACATCCAGTTGGTGAGCATCTTCTCCACCACGGATTCCGTTCTCCTCAGCATCAGCTTGGGGTTTTTGGAAGCTGAAGCATCTATTAGATCCACCAAGAGGTCCTTCATGATGCTGGTGTAATACTCCAGTTTCCCATGCAATGCGATGGTAAGCAGGGAGGCCAAGTTACATCTGAAACACAGAATTGTCTATGACTCAAGCACCAATCCAACAAGACTAAACTGCTGACTGGCATAAAAAAACCCCAAACACAAAGGCAATATTTCAGACAATTTTCATGAGCCTTCTCAATGGTGTTAAACCTTCAAACTCTCTTTCAGTGTTGCAGGACTGCGGGTCAGCTCGCACCCTCTTACTGATAAACCAAGTGTTCAGGGATACGAACACTCATGAGCAAGTCACTCATACCTTTTGGTGTGCTTCAGGATAACGGAGGTTTATGGCCACCCGTTTCTAATAGAAAAGTGGGAGGCAAGTGTAACTCAACCTTCAACTAAAATGCACGGCTCCAGACATGGGCTGGATTGCTTACAGGTTTGGAATAAATCAGTCTCCTCCACCTGCCAGGTCTTTGGTTCTGAAGCTCATACCTGTCTCTAACAGCAAAGTCCTTCTGTTGCTCGAGAGCATGGACAAACACGATGAGAAAGTGCTTGTTGTTGAGCAAGGTGGAGAACAGTGAGATTCCTTCTTCCATATTGGGTCTGCAGTTTTCAGGGATCTAAAGAAAAATTTAGAAAGCAGAGTGAGAAAAACCCTGCTTGTTGCTTTCCTCCAGCTTTTATCCTTCCTGACTGCAAGGATGTCCCTGCTGAACATGGAGGTACTGAGCTGAAGACCGCTTACTCCCTCTGCTTGACACAAGCCAGCAGCATGCTTTACTGGCGAGGGTACTACTGCGTCCGGGGTGGTATCAGCAGCAGCTCGGCCAACAGGGCAGTGGCAGTGACCATTCCTCTCTGCTCAGCACTTGTGGGGCTACCTGGAGTACCACGGCCAGTTTTGGGCTCCCCGCTACAAGACAGACATTGGCAAACCGGAGCAAGTGCAGCTGAGGGCTGCCAAAACAACTAGTATGTGTATGAGGCGAGATGGAGTGGGCTGGGTTTGGTCAGCCTTAGGAAGAAGTAAGGGGAGATCTTAACTGCAGTCTTCAGCTGCCCCGTGGGAGGGTAGAGGAGACAGAACCAGGTTCTTCTCTGCTGGCACAGTACTAGAACGAGAGGCAAGGGACACCAGATGGAGCTTGGGACACTGATTAAATATAAGGAAGGAAGTTTTCATCTTTAAGGTGGTAGGACACTGGAACAGGGCCCCGAGAGGCCATGGGATTTCCATCCTAGAAGATATTTGACACAGCTGGACAAGGCCCTCAGCAATCTCATCTAGCTGGAGCTGCTTTAAGCAGATGTCCATTCCAACATAAGCAACTCTCTGATTCTTCAATTCCTACTTCTTGTCCACACGAAACCCAGCTCTGGGACAACAACAGCTGTTACCATGTCCCCGGTTGGGAGGAATCTCATTTATGATGAACTGTGTATGGGACTGAAGTGACACACAATACAATACACCCAGGAAGAAAAGCCCACAGCAGAGCCAGGGAAGATGTCAAGACAATGCTCCTTCATGCAAGAACAGATCCACAGATCTGCCTTCTCTGATAAGCCAAAGCTGATCCGATGCTGGTATGTGTTAACTGTTTTGAAAGATCAAGCATCCCCCACGTACCACAAGAAAATGCATGGCATTGTCAACACATGCAAGTGTGGTTAGAAACCACTCAAGAGCATTTGTTTTGTTAGAGGGTTACTCACTTTCCATTCCCCCACCAGGAGCGGATGAGTTTCCTGGACCTGGGATCCCACCTGGGAGCTGAGCTGCTGGGACGGCAGGATGTAGCACTCCTCATAGAGCGAGGAACACTGCAACCAAGCACAGTGTTAGAGGAGCGCAGCTGCACCCGGCTGCGGACTGCCTCGTTTGCCCGTGCATAGCAAGGGAACGAGACGGAGAGACATGTCACCGGGACTGAAGACCACCCATTACGAAGAAATGTATTGCTATGGTTTATGAAGCCTTTAAACACTTTGCAAGAGCCTCTTGAATGAGCAAACACCACAAGAATGGGGGGAGGCAGATGTCTGCACAGACATGAGGCTGTTAGGGTAGAGAGACTGCAAATAGACTCATTTGACAGCTAGAAAAATCCCAGAAGAGAAAGCATTACAGAAGACTAAGTCAAAATAGAGGAGTACTGGGTGTTTTTTAACATATGTAACTTTTGAAACAGATGGGAAAAATGTTTAAATCTCTAACATTCCTATAGCAGCCTGAATCTTAAAGACTTTAGTGTGCAGATATATAGAGATTGGGTAACTTAAAAACCTGAGTAATAACTACTAATGAAACACTCTGCAGTCATAAATCATCATCTCACTCCTCACCACTGAAATGCAACTGCCTCAGGGGTGAAATACAGCCGCTGTTAAGGGCGCACAGTGCCACAGCGGAACAGCCGGAGATGGGAATTACGGCACCAGCGCGTCTGGTGCAGCCCTGGAGGAGGACTCTGGGTAGACAGACTGGGACTGGGTGCCCAAGGGGTGTCTTACAGGGAGCATCATGCGCCCAGCCTTTGACAGAGAGCAGAGAAAGGGGGAGACGGAGAAATCTAATGAGCTTCTGAGGACCGGCAGAGCAGCAGAGAACACCAGGTGGCATGCTGTGTGGAACAAAAAACCCCCTTTCCCTGAATGTCGATGGGAGATATGCCCTTCAACCTCCACTGAACAGAGTGGGGGGACACTGGAGAAGGGGGAGTCCCCAGCACTTTCTGCTCCTGTGAGAGAGCGCTTCCAGAAGAGGGTGTCCAACGGCATCAAACGGGAGAGCTAGAGTGACTCCTGGGATGGTGCCGCTGCCGGGCTCCTATTGTGTGCGAGCAAGCCCGACCTTACTTCAGCCCAGGAGCTGTAGATCCACTTTTGATGATAATTGAGGCTGAAATACATGACAACTAAATATACAACAGTGGAATGATTTTGTTACACTGTAATAACCCTTTAGCAGAGCGAAAACTGAGCCCTGCTTTTGTTAGGAAGGACCTGGGAGCGATTAGGTGCCTGTGAAACGCAGTACCGCCTTACTTTGGGGAAGAACGTCCGGGTGACAAAGTGCTTGTACTCCAAGAATGGAATCCCTTGGCTGCGGTTTAACTCCTTGGTCAGGTCTGTCATGTCTGTCTGCAGTTCCGCAAAACCTACACAAAGAGACCCGCAGATGGTAAGAGCTCCAGTACTCTACCAGCTGAGACAGTAAGCAGGCAGGCTGGCACTGAAACACGCGGCACGTCTCATCTCTGCCTCCTCGAGCCTTTCCCTTGAGCAGGCTGAAGCAAGGTTCCTTGAGGAGCAGCAGATTACTGTCAGGGTTTAACCGTCAGCGCTATACATCACGTCCCGCAGCACTGACAGAGAGAACATTTCACCTGCCTCCAGGAGACCAGCCCCCCGTCTGGTTCTGCAGAAGGACATCAGCCTGCATTGCAGAGTCACATATGGCGGGGACAGCAGATGCAGATGCTTGGATTGCTTCTCCCATTCCTCTAGCGGAAGCATGCTGCAATCTTTGTTGCACCCAACTGTAACGCACACTAAAGATTAGTGTGGCCTTCAAGCAACCCTCTGACATGGCCAATGGCCATTAACCTCAAGACAGGGAAACCAGTGGCACTGAAGATCAGTGGCTTGCCCAAGTCAGGTAGCCAGACAGCAGCAGAGCCACACTTCCAACCACTGAGCCTCATTCACAAACCCTGCTGAAGCTCAAAGGTGATGACAGAAATTCTCCTATGAATAATCCTATAAACTTCTACAGAGCAGAAGGCAAACGGCTTCAACTCTGCTATTCCAGCATCTCCGTCCTAGTCCTGGCTCTTCCTCGGTGCCCAGCATGGTGACTTACCTTTGCGGATTTCCTCCCGGATCTGCGACTCCATCTCCTCCATCTGGAGCAGGGTTTTCTGCCAGTAGCGCTCTGCTCTGCGGCTCTTTGTGCAAAACACAAAGAGAGCTGGAAAAGAGGAAGGGAACAAGCCTTTTGGACTAGGGTGTTAGGAGCAGCTGCAGCTGGGATCAGAGCCGTCTGATCTCTGCTGACACGGGTGCAGAAAGCTAAAATCAGTGTTGGTTTAAGACCTACAACAAGACTGGTATCTGATCAGGCAGCTGTCAATTATCTGTAAATAAGTAAAACCATCTGGAATTTAATGATCATGCTGTAACCGTCATCTTCAATTTAGGTCTGGTCTGTCTATATTCAGCTTAGCTGTACATTAACGTATTCCAGCTGATTAATGAATACAGATTTTAAGACGTTTACCACCTGTACTACAGTGTTCATGTCTGACAGTCTTCCCATGCCTCCAGAAATATGTTCCTAATGACGGGTGGTGCATTTAATAAATAGTGTGCATTATAGACTTTACTAAAAATAAATTAAATCCTATTAGAAACACCTCATTTGCTGTGAACTGACAAATTTCTTGCTGCACAGTCATTTTGGGCATGCGATGAGAAGATACCCTAGCCAGAGGACACAGGTGTGTTGCACAGCTTCCAGTGAGGTTAGCAAACTGTTGTGCCTGTTCCAGATCGGCAGCTAAGGATGCTCGCTCCATTCTTCATACTTTTTGCCAGGCGTCATGCACTGGTTGTTACTGATGACAGGACCCTGAGCTAGGTGGACCTTTGGTATGGTATGGGACAGTCATGCCTGTGAGGGAGCCCTGTTCAAGCCAGCATGAGTCCAAGACCAGTCTCTCACACCCTTCTTTATTTTGCATTATAGTAGCTACTAAGTGTTCGTGGGGAAAGGGTATGTTTATAAATATCACAGGCTGAACTAACAGAGTTGAACTATGGATTCAGCCAGCAAATGCTCCATGCTGCAGGAAGCTTTGGACCTGGGTACTGGCTTGGTGCCGTACAAAGAAGAGTGGCTACTTGCGGCACCCAGATCAGTTTCAGATCCTGCACAACTGCAGCACTCAGATGTTTCCTAATGTGTGAGTGAGTCACCTGCACCCCTCCACACGCAACGAGAAAAAACCTCGGCAGAACCTGGAAACTCATCATTCTGTTCCCTTACCTACGACAGAGAGGACCAGCAAGATGCTGCAGATGACAATGGAGACGATGATTGCGGTCTCTCCTCCCCCAAGGTGCAGCATCGCAATTGTGTAGTTGAACTTTCCAACTTGGATCTAGAAAAGGTGAAGGAGGGAGGAAAAGTAGAAGCTGAGCAGCATGTTGCCAAGCGGCTCAGAGGTCAAGCACGGAGGGACAATGTGGCAGCATTTGGCAGACCTTTGCCCAAGGATGTACTGACCACTCTGGCTCAGCCCACCATGATTTGTGGGGACTCCAGGCTGTGCCTTTCACTGCTGGACCCTGGGGACTTAGTGCATCTCAAAAGAGCCCAATCCCCTTCCTGTGTGCTCTGGTGCAAAGCCGAGGCTGGCTCACAGCAAGCTGTGGTACCTCAGTGGTGACCATCCTAGGGCCACCAAAGGGCTTCAGCGGCAGAGCCACAGGCTCCAGCCCATGTCATGGCCCCACTGTACCTTCCCCAGAGCAAGAGACAACCCTTTCTTGGAGAACTCACCATACCACCTAGTACTCCCCATCCTACTTTTACTAGAAAACCACTTCCACTAATCATCCAACTTTGTTATGCCTGCGAATGGCCTTTGAACCCCAGCTGCACTCTCCTGTCTCCTCCAAAAGCAGAACTGCTGCCACTCAGGAGAAGGAGCGTAAAGAAACTTTAAAGTTGTTGAAATACAAATAAAGTAAGGGACTAAAAATAAATAATAATGAGACCAGAGATGAGCAATGATTTTGCAGCTAAAGCAGTGGACTGGGTGTCAGGAGGTGCTGGCTCTGCTCCCAACCTGTACTTCTTGTGACACCAAGCTCAAACCACTTCAGCTCATCCTTTGGTTTCCTGATTGCCAGAAGGGAAGAGGCCAACACACATCACAGGCAGGCTGATGAGTTTACTTGGCGCTGTTTATAAAAGGCTTTGTAGGCCCCTGGGATGAAAGGGTTCAACAGCATCATCTGATAAAGAAAACTCATGACCATGCAAGTCGAAAGAAGTCCAGAAGTCGCTTCTGGAAATGTAAGTTTCACTTCTCTCAAGGAATGAGAAGCGAAAGAAACTTGAGCAAAAAATTGAAAGGAGGTAGGGAAGAGATGGAATAATCTTATGATTACAGAATCACAGCACGGCAGGGGCTGGAAGGGCTCTCTGGAGATCCCCCAGCCCCACCCCTGCCAAAGCAGGTGCCCCCAGAGCAGGGTGCACAGGAACGCGTCCAGGCGGGTTTGAATCTCTCCAGAGAAGGAGACCCCACAGCCTCCCTGGGCAGCCAGGGCTCTGCCATCGTCACAGCAAAGAAGTTCTTCCTCATGTTCTGGTGGAACTG
>VZSC01005081.1:7480-34737 GCA_013398225.1 Steatornis caripensis
CGGGGGGGTCGTGCTAGCCCCCGTTTGCTTCCCGGCCCGCCGCCTGCCCCGTGTGCTGCTGTTGGGGCAGAGTGCTTGCTGTTGATCTGCTCTGCTGGTGACACGAATTGCCCGTAGCGGATTTGTTCTAGTAAAGTGAATCTTTCTAGAAGTGACTGGTAGGAAGCACAAGTTCGTGTGATGTTACTTTGCGATTCTTTACGAAAGTATGCAGAGCTCCATTGCCACACTGCGATGAGGTGTATGCCCAGGAGAGCAGCCAGAGGGTTTGGGGTGGGCTTTTTCCCTCCCCACCTCCTTCAGCGTCACAAGTGAACTTGAGGGTGAGGGGTGAGGAAGGTTCCTGGTTAGTTGCAAAAATGGAGATTAACATTTAGACAGCTTTTAAAAGTAGCTGGATCATGTGTTGCTCAGTTTGTATTTCACAGGACAAGTCAGTCTGAAAAATATTTAAACAAAAATAAAGTCTGGGCAATCAGGCTCATTTTAATCTTAATTTCAAACTTACTTTTTTTAGTATGGTCAGCATTTCTAGTACAACTTCCAAACCCCACAGATTTTATCTAAATAGCTATGCCATTTTTCCTGAGGAAGCAGACTGCCCGGTATCAGAAAACTATACATTTCATATTCGCCACCGAAGTCTTGGTGCCACTGTGTTAGATGCATTGGTATTAACTGTTGCACTTTGACAAGGCTATATTGATATGTAGCAGAATTTGGAGATACATATAATGGGAAAACAGTGCATCCTCAGAAGTCAGTGACTGAACCTACAGATTTTCATCTTCAACTATAAATATTTTTTTAAAATCTCAATTTCAGTGGCTGCAAAACGTGTTTGTACTGTCTTAGTAACACTTACAGCAGCAGGCTTTTCTCCTGCAGAGTTCTTTGTTGGAAAAACAATTTGTATCAATAAGTCCTGTCCCTCCCCAATACACAATTCTGCTGTCTTCTTTCTGAGAGTGGTACTGTATTAGTGCTAAGTGTATTTGCCAGGATAGCTTCAGTAATCTCTCCAGCAGAAGCATATTTGTGTGCCATTTTGGGAATTTCTCTGAGATAGGAATCTTGAAGATAGAATTAATTTCTAGGGGAAACTTCATAGCCTGTGCATGAGTGCTTTCTTTATCACCTGTCTCCATTTGGCATTCGGAGAAGGTAAATCAAAGTGCGCGATTTGTTATTCTGCTCCACTTGAGAGCTGAACTAAATAACACTTGGTCTGAAATTCTGATTGAAGTTGTAGGAGGATATACTGTATTTAATTTAATGCCCTTTAATAGCATCTTCTTGTTCAGCTCTGATGCTGTCATTTTAAAGGTTGGATCGGAATAGTTTTTCCCTGTAGGGAGTGGGAGGAGTAATCATTTCAGGGGAAAAAAGTAGTCTAAATTCCTAGAACACTGATAGCCACAAACTTGGCCTAGTGTCCAAGCAGTTGGGTTTTGCCCTTAGGGTTCACTTTGCTACCACTCTTTACAATGCTCCAAACAGTTTAGGTATAAATATTACATGTAGAAGTTTATGACATTTTTTTGTATCAGAACTAATGGCAATCTGTTTGTTCCTTGAAAAAAAAAAATCTGGAGAAGATCAATAAGTGCTTCAATAAACAGGCACTCGTACATTTTATTAAAAGTTACGTAATATGCTCCTGAAGTCTTGCATGTAACTGTTTATTTAAGCTGCCTTTGTACACATCCTTTCAGCTGTGTGCGCCAAGCTGTTTGAAACACAGGCGCGTATCAGTTACTTAAGGGGTTTTGCCGTCTCTTCTTAGTTACTGCTTCGGTAAACTAGTTCTGAAGATTAGGAATCCCGTAAGCGAACTTTGTGTGTACATTCTTTGTTTAGTCTTCACTTCCACAATATTTAGGTAGATTGTGCTATATTTTTTCAAGCAAGAGGTTAGTGATTACAAAACAAACGTAAAAAGTAGCAGTCTCTGATGCAGCCGAGCACTTGAATTGTTTTGAAACTTTTTTCACCTGTTTAGGTTTTTTAAAGGATGTTTGAAAAGTTATGTACTTACATTTGTTTGATTTTCTTTTAAACTGTGAGTTTTAGCAAATTTCAGAGTCACGGTAGCAGTTTACGGTTTTTCAGTTATGTGGATATACGACCAATGAAATTAAAGAGACAGAAGTGTCATGCGTATGATATGCCAGCATCAATTTGTAAAGCGTATCGTAGTATGAGAAGAGTGCTATGGGTTTAAAGTGAAAGAGAAAAAAACTTTTATTTTGGCATTTCTTTCTAGAGCATGAGCTTAAACATAGCAGTGATAAATGATGATATGCATTGTCTAACACTTGCTTTTATATAAATAGCTCCAGAAGATTGCTTAAATGATAATCGAAAATATGAAATAGGGTGGCCTTCATATCACAAGGCCAAGGGTCTACAAATGGAAAAACTGAAATAATGAAATATTTCCAAGGCAACAGACTGTCAACAAGAACAGTAATGCATGGGCATATCATAGAGCTACCGGAGAGGATATTAGATCTTATAGCGCTAGAGCCAGGAGTTATAATGACCTTTATTAAACAGAGCCCTCCCACATTACAACAATCTTTCCGATTTCTGATTTATGGATTAGCAGTCATACTACTCTTCATAATTTGAAGCATTGTCCCACCATATTTGATTTGCTGCATTTTTCTCCACTGGAATCATACATTATTTAGAGCTTACATGAGAGTATTGATCAACAAAAGTTATATTACATATTTTCAGTAACTAATGGGATTCCGAATAGCAACGTTTTGTCTGTAGCACTGTTTCTACATTCTTTACTGCATGACTGTGTTTTTCTTACAAGTTATATCCAGTTAGCTTGTTTTGTATGAATTTAACAGCATTATATTCTAATGCTATGTTATAAATAAGTTATAAATACTTAGAGAGTTTTGTCAGCAGATTAATACAGCGCCCAGAACCATAGGTATTTTTAGGACAATATAAGGATATATTGTCAACATCCGTCTCCTTTTATTAGTGTCTCACTTGAATTTCGGAGTCTAATATACTGGCAGTTTCAAATCACATTTGTTTGAGACTTGGCACACAAGTTGCCGGCCCAGATGGGAATTTTACTGCGAGAGTGATGTAAAACAGTTGTTGAAAACTGACATTCTAGGCGTTAGTTTCACGAGCGTCCTTCTTTAAAAGTACAATGTTTAAATACATGTTTGTTTCATAAAATGATCTTTATAACAATACCTTCTTTGTTGGAAAATGTATGCTAAGATAAGAATTTTGAGTAACAGATACTGACCATGAAAACTAACTGTTACCATTTTATTAACATTTTGGGATTGATGCTGCTCCCACTGAGGTCAGCAAGATGAAGCCGTTTTATAAACATGGCAGAATTTCATTTAATATCAATTAAGTAATTGGTTTTTTAGAATTTGATGTTATGAGACCATTTCCTGAAATATCATCTCACGTGAATAAACCTTATGTTCAGTCAGTCCATCAGATTAATTTTATATTATTGTCACTAGTAGCTCTTGCAGGTGTAAAAGCACCTCATGTGAGATGAGATTTCAACATTAGTCACGGCGTTTCAAAATGAATCAAGCGAACTTGTTCTGCAGGATGTCGGCCTGGAAATTTGTTTTTATATTTTAAGCATAAGATGTTTTTAAGGTACATAGCCAAGACTGCATTTTCATGCCAGTTGTTTCTTTCATTGGTCGATTTGTTTGTTTGTTTATACTAAATGTTTGCCCCCCCCACCCTACCCCCGCCAAAGAAGCTGCCAAAGATTTATGGCTGTGAGAGGAAATGTTTTGAAAATTCATTTCATAATAATTGCATTTTTTTCAGAAGACGCAATTTCTTTCTATGTACTATTTACAAGGCTACTGCCTGTTGTCTTTAACATACAAAGTCCCATTAGTCCGAATGAGGTGCGTGACTTTTTGTTTAATAGGACTTTGCATAATGATAATTTGTAATAATATTGCATTTTGCTGCATAAGAAGATGTGCCATAGTAAGAATATAATGGTTGCTGCCATGTCTTACATGACTAGAGCATTGTTCTGTGACTAGCTGGAGCAGTAGTTTTGCAGTACACAAAGTCCTAGTCAAATGAATAGGACCGTTGTGCCATTGATTTCAACAGGACTTTGAGCAGTAAAAATATTCGTTAATTTTCTGTGCTATAGTAGTATATTACACAGGACACACAAGGTACAGTAAGGGTAGAACAGCATTTGTGCCTGTAACTTGTCAGAACTGGACCCTGTCTTTGGAAGAATATTCAGTTCAGGTTGTACCTGAATCTTTAAAAAAGTCCCAGATGAAATTACGCATATAATTAAAGTATGCTACAGAGAATCACAAGCGAGGATAAAAGTATTTTTACCATATAATTCAATAGATGTGAATTTGTTCTCAGTGAGATTGCAGTGACAAACTTTAACATACTCAGTGGGAGGAGGAGAGAACTTTGCATCTGTGTATTATTATAAAACACAGAAGGCATGAGATTCTCAAGTAAAAATGGAGCGGTCCTCAAGGAGATTCTGATCTCAGCCTGCTGCAGCTAGATACCGAGGGTTATGCCAGCCGTTACCCGGCACTCTGCATGCAGGCGAGAGTCAGGCACATTAAAGAACAAGTGATACGTAAGCAAGAATTTGAAACGGATTACTGAAAGCAGAGTTTTGAAGATTTGTTACAGGCTATTTTCCCAGCCTTTCTTACATGTTGCATTTTGGACTTTCACTCTTCGGTCGTATCTTGTCGTTTCTCTGTTCCAGGGAACTTGCCACTGGTGTCATACAATGTCTGAAGAAGACTTTAATATTAATGCTGAGTATTTCTGTAGATACGTTTCTTTATATAGTCTAGTTTGCTTCAAAAGGTCTGTAAGCACACATTTTACTCTGATGAGATGGGTATGCATAAAATGTTTTTGAGAAGTAGCAGAAGTTGTAGAAGGTATCAATGTTAGCACTATGAATAAAATTCCAGCCCCCATGTTGACTGTGTATTCAAAGATTGCACTGCCTTCCTTAGAGGGATTTACGTTTCTTTTACAGGCAAAACCTCCACTGAAATAAAGTGCTTTCGGAGAATGGCTTGATTGCAATTTAAAATTAGCTGTTAGCTTGATAAATAATAGAAGTTCAAGACTTATGTTAAATAATTTAAGTGGAAAAGTACTGTTCCATTACCTGCAGGCATGTTAGGTTTACATATGTATATAGGGAACTTAGGGGATATAGTCTGAATATGTATGTATGTAATCTACAATAATGTCCCTGGGGCTTGGATTTTCTGAAGAGCCTATTGGATTTAGGCATCTAACACATACTGCATTTCAGTGAAATATGGGCACCTAAATCCTATAAGCCCCTTTTAAAATACTTGCCTGGGAATTTTGTCTCCAACAGCAATTTAGAACAGGCTTCATTACCCATTACATTGTTTTAAGCTGAATTTTATTAAGTAATGAATAGTCTTTGAACAGTCATTTTGAATTAAATCCTGAAGTGTTACAGTTTTCCTCGAATTTAGGCACAGAACGGATACATTTATATTATGATAGCAGGGAGGACTTTTTTTTTCCTTTCGCTTACGCGTCGTGTTTGAAAGTCGTGCAAATTCACGTTTACGATCAGTTTACTCACAGCCTAGGTTTATATGAATTAGGTGGCTCAGCATTGTCCTGCCAAAGCTGTAATTCGTTTAGCAAAAGTCTAACATGGCAAATTTTAGAAGAATGCTTGTTATAAAGTTGTTTTTTCTTAGAGATGATGGGAGGCAGAATTTGTTTCTTTGAGGGAAAAGAATGTAAGTGGGCAGTCTTCCCAGGTCAAGGTTGAGGTCAATAGAAAGAACTGAGTGACTGAACATGTACAGTGCTGGCAGCAGGATTAAAAAAGGAAAAAAGTCTTAAAAAAGAAAATAGCTACCAGCAGTACTTATCCTTCAACCTTCACAGCTGCAAAAAAAGTAGCTGATTTTATTTGTCTGACTATAGTTAGATGTCGGATTGGCTTGTTTGCTTCACCTGTGCATAAATTACTAACGGTATGGACAGGAGGTTCTCAAAACAACCCCTGCATTGTAAAAAACCAAAACTGTTTTCGCTTGGTAAGTAACAAATAGATGAACATAAGAAGAGAAACAAATGCTGTGGGCTAATTTATTTTTTCATTCTTTCTGTGTTGCTGTTCAGTTTTGCAACAAAACTTGCATTTCTTGTGGAAATCCAAAGTACAGTAATTTTTTTCAATGGCTGAATGAGCTGGATAAATGGTACTCAAGTAGCAGTGTTTGAAGGATCCAAGTAGTTTACTAAAGTATCTTAATTAATTGGATGTTCACTTTAATAGTGACGTTTCCTGTTTGTAGGCAGTGCTCTGTAATAAGAACATATATTTGATACGTAAATTATATATATGGCTTCAGAAGGACTGTTTTTATTCGAGAGCTATTTTTACTAAACAACAGATTAACAATCAAATTACTCTCAAATTTCGAAACTTAAGAGGTGCCATCTTTCCCTTTATTCCTTTTTTAACAGGAAGAAAAATGATTCTCTACAGAATTGTGATTTGGAAACTGTTATTCCATGCTTTTTGAGGGCAGTTTTTCAAATTTTGTTTTTGTATCACTTCTCAAGGCCGGAAGAGGAGGCCACAGGATGTGGCAAACGCTGCAAATCCCCTCTTCTTCCCCACAAAATTATTTGACATACAGAATGTGCATCTTTAGGAACACCCACTATTTAGATTCTGGATTTAGGAATCCTTTTGGAGTGATGCGGTGGGGGGTTTTTTATTGTTTCTTAACAATATTGTTATTATTATTACACTTATTACACTTATATATATATATATATATATATATATATAATTACACTTATTACACTTATATATAAACTTATTGTTTTGTGATACCAAAAAGGTATTTAAGTCCTCTTCATGACTTATTTTTCTCATGTGGCAGTTATCATATATTACAGTATTTGTTTAATTCAAATAGGAACAAAACCCAAAATGATTAAGGGAAAGTGTTTTAACTGGCAGAGAATGGCAAAATATTCCACCTGAAAAGCAAAAGTAGAATTCCTCTATATTTATTCTGCTTCTTACTAATTCCGAGGAAAACTTTAAAAGATTTTTCCGCTGACTTGTATACATGTGTGCTGCAAAGTGTAGGCATATGTTGTATGTTAGACAGAGACAGTGTATGTATTTGCTTGAAAAGAAATAATGCTAGTTGATTGTCTTCAGCAAGCTATAAATGTCTTACTTTATCTAAAGTTAAATGTAAATACATGCATTGAAATGGTGATTTTTTTTTTCCCTCTAACGCTGTGAGGGAAAAGTAGGCTCATCCTTTTTTTTGCACATTTTTATTGTTCTGTGTAAATGTAATTTGTTAATCCTGTGAAATTTGTCATAGATAAATTTGCTTGGATTATCTTGTCACCACCGTATCTGCATTCTTTTGTTCATTGCTTATTCATAATTTAACAGTCTGGCAGTGAGCCTTTTTGGGATGCTCACAAAAGATATATGACCTCTACCAGCTGCTACTATAACCTGCAGAATGCACAGCAAGACATTAGAAACGTGAGGATTCCTCTACTGATTAAAGTGCTCTTCATTTAAACAGTCTGTTCATAAGAATCTCAGGAATCTTTGTGGATAGCAGTTTTGATTTTTCTTTTCTCACAAAATTAGTTCTAACATTTTTTTTTTCCCCGAGTGGGAAAACTGACGTTGAATCTTAAGATGGTGGTGCTTTGCTTTCAGATGGACTAATAGAAATTAAATTCCGCATTATATATGCACGTGTATACATAAGTGTGCGTGTGCATGTGCACATTTGCATATATCTCTACGTATGCATATATATATATGTATTTCCTGTAATTTTACAGTGGGAGAAATTAGTGCCCGTGTGCGTTATTTTAAAACTAACTCTTCTATTAGGATATTTTTCAGCACATATTATTATCCAGTATTAATTTACAGAAAAGTTGTCTGATTTAACCCTGCTTTAGCTGCAGCATCTTACAGATTGTATTGTATAAATACTCGATATTACACAGTACACGAAAGACATTAAATAGAATGTTACTTGAAGTGTAACAACATTTTAGATTATCATTATTCTCCTGACTCAGTTTAGCATATAAATTTTTTCCCATTTTTACTTTTTTTTCTTCTTATCTGCAGATCAGCTTGTGAGTAATGGCTAGTTTTTACCTCCCCTTTGTGCTGGCACATGATTATAGTTCAAAATAATTCATTGCTAATCCATGCAGTATTGGTTCATCTCCATCACTCTGTTTTGTGCTTAGACCCTCAGGCCTGTAAGAACATCCTTCTGCACAGTTTTCTGTCCTGATTTTCTTTAACTGCAACCAATATTTTAAATAGTTCTGTTATTACTGTTCAGCTACCAATCCTTCGACATTGTATCAATAACAAAAAATTAACATTTTGGTGGGGCTATTTTTCAAGGTTTTACGAAAAATGTTTGTTTTCTGCTGCAGTAAATCTCCAGCAGTGGTGTATATAGGTCTTGGTTCATCTCAGCCGATGATGGAAATCTGACTTGAGTTTCTCATTTTTCCTTGGCAGTCTGAGTTTCCTGTGTACTTATTTACATTAGGTATCTCAAGAAGTCCAGGATCTTTAAAAGAAACACTGTGTCTTTTTGAAACAGACTATAGTAGAATAGTAATTCTAGTCTTGTCGTTTTTAACACAATGTTTCAAATAGAGCTGGTGTAAAATAAAGCTGGGGAGGAACTTTTGAAATACATAGGGCCTGATCCTGCTACGATCACTCTGGTTAAAGTCACTCTTTATTGGGTCGGGTATGAACTGATATGACCTTAGAGCTGGACTTACAGGATATAATGATATCATACCTTGATCAGAGTTAAATTTAATATTTCCAGATTATAAAACAAATCAATAATTTTATTTCACATCAAATAATGCTAGTTTTATGAGAAGGTCATCTAAAAGATTTTTCAAGACTTTGTTTCAGCATTGAGTAGTCCTGTGTTCCTTTTAATAATTACTTTCATCTCATTGTAGCCGTGTGTTTGAAAGTGTAGGTCAATAAGGATGATCGCATTCAGAATTTCATGATCTGTGTAGTGGAACAAATTGAAAGCAAAGCCTGTATCAATCACTGTGAAGGGAGGGTTAATTGTTACTGCTTCTCAAGCCTCTGGACAGATAAACCAGTAATGAAATACTTATTGCTCTGATATGTGAATGGTTAAGGATGAAACAATGGAAACAGCAGTAGTCTTCAAAGATAACCAAAAAAGCAAAGAAAAAAGAATAATCTGGACTTAAGTAAGATACCATATATGCTCTGTATTAACGTGTTAAAACTAGGGATTTTTTTTCATCTAATATAGCCATCTAGTAATGATGTAAGACAGCAGAATGTATTAGGTTTCTAAAGTGAATATAAAATATGGATTTAAAAGCTTTTATTATGCCAACAATTTAAAATGGTTTACATGAAGTCTGGACCTTAGGTAAAAGTAAAATTTCTAGCATTAAGTCTTTTCTTTGTTTTTCATTTGTGGTACCGTTAAGTCTCGGATATTTTTCTTTCTGTAAAAGCACAGCTGTATTTACTAAATCGAGTATGTTTTGTTTTCTTGTGAAGTTGTTTTAAAGCATTTTGTCTACAGCCAACCAGGACTCTAACGGAGTGTTTAAAGATAGAATCAGCAAAATAAATATCAGTGCAAAACCAAATTACGATATTACAGTAAACGTTTAACTATTTCTAGAACGTGAACGTAACATTTTAAACATCTGTTAGTTACTTATATGATGAAATATATGCAAAAATATTTAGCCAAATTGAAGTCTTAGGCCCATGACAATCATCTCAACACAGTGGGTAGTTCTGAAAATTAATGAGAATGATAATACTGTAAAGACTGTTCCAGAGTTTGCCCAAATTCATTATCTAAGACTCTTGTTAAGAACATCTCAAAGAATTTTAACCAGGAAAATATATTAATGGTTCAAAAGCATTTTTCAAAACGGTGATTTATAAAAGTGTAATGGAATTATATATGCAAGAGCTATAGTTAGAAGCACAAATAACACAGGGGCAGCACATTATGAAGGAACATTTTCCAATAGCTAGGTTACTTGGCTTTGATTTTGTCCACAGGTGTCAAGCTTTCCTTATTGATTTATATTTTGGGATGGAGGAAATGAAAAGGTGAAGGCAACTTACAAAAAAAAAAATTTTGACTCTTTCTTAGTTACTTAATGAGGCCTATAGCTGCTTAAAAGCTAAGTAAAGTAATTAATAATTTTAGAACTGGTGTAAACGTCTTTTAGACAATCGAAAAGCACTTTTAGGAGGAAGGGTGATGAGACACATCTTTAGATTTCACTTCAGAATGTTAAGAATTTCCTGTTGCCTGTTTCCTGATGGGATTGACGCAGCTGTGTATCATATGGAATGAAAGAGGAACAGAGTGCCTGACTTTGTTTTATGCAAGTCCTTTAATTTAAGAAAATGTATCTGTTGATTTTGCCCTTTTTTTTAACAGATCACTAATATGAGTGCTGTACACAAAATTATCCAAGTGAGAGCTGATTATAACTAAATTGTCTATTTTCAAAGAGATAGAAAATTTTAATAACTAAAGTATATTTGTTAAGAATGTTTTTTTTTCCTTTTTTTTCTATGTGCTTTGAAAAAGAAAGCATAATGCTTGGAAGATTGCTATGTCATTTCCGTGTGTATTTGCAGAAGTCATTGATATGTAGAAGTGTGTGTGAGTATGTGTATGTGCATGTGTAATCGCTGGAAAACTAATCAGTTTTTAGAGTTTCTTAGTTTGGCTGTTGTGCAATCTGTAGCACACCTACGAAATAGTTTTCATGGGAGATGTGAATGCAAAGTACAGAGGAATGGCAGGCTTCAAAACAGTTTTTAAAGAGTAATTTTGATCTAGACGGTCCCACTTCACGGACAGATAGATTCTTTGAAGAGAATTCAGGATGGTAAACTGTATTAATTATTTTTTTCACTGATTTCTTTTTATGGTGAGAGAAAGCTTAGCAGAAGGCGGCTAACCTGGTTAAGTGATCTGGAAATGGGTGAGGAAAAAGAGATGCAGATCCGTAACAGTTGGGGCCACCCTTGTGGGGTGGCCACTTGTAGCCCAGTTCCTGGTAGAGTCAGGAGCTGTGTCTCATAAAGTTGTCTAATACTCAGTTCCAGTTGGAATTCATACTACCTCAGTATTAACTTCTGCTCAGAAGACTGTATAAGGCAAATTCAGTTGCTCTACAAAAAGCCATGGGCACTGCAATCACATGAGTAAAGCAACTTCTTAGCATCATACTATAGCCCTGCACTGTGAAAGCAGAAGCAAACAAAAACGCAGAGTGCATTGCAGTGTTGGGCAGTAGTGCTAAGGGCATGCTGAAAGGCAGAGCATGAGACATATGCGACTAGGTGGGGTGATCCCATTGGGTTGGTTGCTTCTGAGACTGTCTCTCCAGGCAAGATATGGACTTCTAAATCATTATGTGAATTGCACTTTAAATCTTAAGTTTTGATCCTCTCAACCTGTCAATCAGCTGTGAAAACAGTTGACCGTGTCCCTGTTCTTTTTGGCCTGTGACTTCTTGGCAAGTGTCCTCCTTCTGCTGTGTTTGCATACTTTGATCACTTCTTCAGTGCATCCTTTGGAGAATCTTTCTCATTCACTACCCAGCTTTGTGTGGGAGTTCTGCAACGTGTTGTCTCTCAGCCGCCCTCTTTTTTTCCTTCATTCTGCTCTTCATCTTTGCATAATCTTATGTGGAAACACAATTCATCTCTTTGCAGATGATTCATAAGCTCATGGTTTTTCTATCTCAATGAAAATGTAGTCTTGCTTCTCTGTCATCTCCTCCTTTATTGCCTAGCTTAAACACCCTTAGTCAAAACAGATCTCCTAGAGTTCTTTCCAAGCCCTCCACCTACTTTTTGGGATAACACTGCCATATTGCCTGTTAGGACAGGTCCATAATTTGGCAGTCTCAGTGATACGGACCTCTCCCTCATAGTTTAGCAATGAAAAAGGCAAAGCAGGTGGAGTATTTGGTATTAGTAGGAAAGAAATAGAAAAATAAACCTAAAACGTGAACATTGATACAATTGTGCTAATCCATAAATCCACAGTGTGTGCAGTTTATGTATTGTGTGTGCTTTTGTTATCATAATTTCAAAAAGATACTGTAGTTTGAGAGAAGATTATGAGGCCTGATGAGATGTATGGAAGGAGTTTTGTCAGAGGAAAAGTTAAATAAATTACTTCATCTTGGAAAAGAGGTGACTGAAAAGAATTGGCTATAACATCATGCAAGGCCTCAAGAAGGCAATCAGGGAACAATTATTCATTAACTCTAATATTATGAGAACAAGGCAACATGCTGTGTAATTCTCAGAAAACAGTTTTAAAATATTTAACAGAAGTTGGGGTGGGTTTTTTTGGGGGGGGTGTCTTTTTTGTGTGCTCCCCCACTCCCACCCAACATAACATGCAATTGGTTAGTGGAATTCCTTGCCAAAAGGGTGGTTTAGAGGTGAAAATATGAAAAAGTTCAAAAATGGATCAGGCATTACTCTATTATGTCTCTGAGGAGCTATTAAATGTGACGGTGATGATGCAACTCGAACTTCAGGAAGTTTTTATGCAGTTGACTGCTGGACGTTGACATGGGATATCATGGAAAGGAACACTCTTTCTGTGCTCTATTTTTTTTACTGACCTAGTATATAACTGCTGTGTTTTGTTCTTAAGTTCTTTGCATTCAGACTACATCTAATTCTTGCAGGCTTTTTCTGCCTAACATCCCTGCTGTATGTGTTTTCCTGCCTACTCTTCAGTTAAATGCTCATCCTTGCTACCATTGAGAATCATTCTTTCTCCAGTCATATCTGTCCAGAATCCTCTTACAGAGATCATTTTCAGAGTGACAAACTGTCACTCTGGCCATATCCTTTTATATCCTGACTGGCCTCCCTTCTGTGGTGCATGAAATATTAGTAACTTGCCCTAAGTTCAAAAGCTTCTTCACCCATCTGTGTCTTACTATGTCCCTTTGTCAAGATCTTCCTTCAAGTTAGAAGGCCATTCCTGTTGCCCATTTACTATATTTGCAAACACACATTTGTTTGATACTTTATGCTCAGGCTAGGGCTCCTTCATAACCTCACCTTTTGAGTTCATCTCTCTTCTCAAGATGTTCCTTACCTGAAATGCCTGCAAAAGGATGACACCACGAAGCTACTTCTAACAAGATGTAACTGGGATGCTAGCTGTGTTGCCTTACTGCTTCTAAGTAGTTTCCTGTCTCTTATCTGATACTTGCTCTGTAAGATTTTGGGGGCTAGGGACAGGGTTTTTGTCCTTTGTCACTTGGTTACCTAGTGGACATGTTAGCGCTACATTAACTGCTGCTAATCTGAATGTTTTTGTCAATTAAAGATATTTAATGTATTACCAATCTTTACTTTTCTGGGTGCTTTGTTGATCTTGGGTACTGAGCACCTGTAAGAAAAAAGTGGTGTCTTTTAAGTGGGTTGGGATGTGAAAAACTTTTGTGAATTTCAGAGAAGATGGAACAAATTAATGGCTGAGAAATCCACTGAATGTTACTGGATAGAGAAATATCTCAGGAAGTGCCTGAGATTGGAGAAGATTGGAGACTGTGGGTGCATATCATGTATGCTCTCACTGTTTTTATGTTGTTCCTTGCAACTGCTTTTGGGGATTGCTGGAGATGGGATACAGGAGACACTGGTCTGTTCTTACATTGTTGTGTAGGATGTTTCTGGAAGCTGTATCAAGTCTGTTTGGTGATTCTCTCTCATAGAAAAATGTTGGAGAAAATGACCTCAGCTAGGTAGTTTTAGCTAGTATTATTTTCAGCACATTTCATGAATGGATATGAGATGTGTCACAGCTTAATTATACTGCTCCATAATTTATTTTTGTCTCATGTTGATATGACTAAGAAAGACCTTATTGGGACTGTATGGACAGGGCGTCATACCATATGATGCGTTGAAAAAAGAAAAGAAGAGTCCCTGCTTTGAAGAGTTCATAATTTTAATTGCTGTTTATTTTTCATTTGTTGGAAAGGGTTTTCTGTGACATAGTAGTTAATTTTACACTCATATTTGAAGTTTGATTTTTTTACCATAGAGCAAAGTGCATATTAAACAGGCTGCATTCACTAAATTCAGTGCTTGGATATTATTTTGCTTGGTGAAACCCCAATGGCATAAAATTAATTGCGGCGATGACTTGAACATTGCAATGAAAACATGTGGATGTCAACGTGTATTATACTTTTAAAATGGGATACAATCTATTTTATACATGCTAACAATAAACAAAACCAACTAGTAGTGATATGGACATTAGCTTAAAGGAATGTTGTCGAAGTACATATTGATAACTTTTGTCAAAAATAGGTGATATCAGTCCATATATAATTTCTGTATTTATGTAATTTTTGGAGAAAGAACTGTTTCATAATAACTGTTTTAATTAATATGTAAGTTTACATACCAGGAGAGATAGGTTATCATGTGTATAAATTTAATTAATTATATACTCAAGTATTTGAAGTCACATTTTGCTGTTACATCAGTATAGACTTGGCACTATTAGAAGGGCTTCAGATTTATTGAGGTAGCAGCAGGTATACAGTTTGCATGTCCTAAGTTCCTCTAGCTTGAAAGAATTCCTCTCATGTTGATTTGTTTAAGGAAGAGAAGGGGAAAAAGAAATTGATTGTGGAATGCTTTTCATCTGGTTGGTATCCATACATGATTGCATAATGAAGATCTGGTAAGCAGATCTTGAATTAGAAGGAGGGATCTGGAGAGTTTCAGGAGGGGGAACTGAAAGTCGCATGGCCACATTTCCTAGGACCTTAAAAGGTGGTGTTCTAGAAAAACATTGTACTAATATCACCATGTAGACTTCTGAATGAGCTAAATACAACTCAGAAGCTTAAAGGAATGTTTTGGAAGGAGACTGAAAGGAATCTTGATTTGTTCCACAGCATATTTGGAAGAGGAGAAAACAGCCTTATTTATTTTCAGGTTTGAATGTGTGTCACAGTTTTGAACAGGGCCTTGGTTTACCATATGATGTCATGAGAGGCTTAGGCTGTGACTTGCTTAGAATCACAGAATAACTGAGGTTGGCAGAGACATCTGGAGATCATCTACTCCACCCTCCCCTGCTGCAGCACGGTCAGCTAGAGCAGGTTGTCCAGAGCTGTGTCTGGTTAGGTTTTGAATATCTCCATGGATGGAGATTCCACAATGTCCTTGACCAACTTGCAGTGTTTGACCACCTTGTGACAAAAAATGTTTTCCTAATATTTATTTGGAGTTTCCTGCATTCCAGCTTGTGTCTTGTCCTCTTGTCCTACAACTGTAGACGTCTGCAAAGGGTCTGGCTCCATCTTCTTTGCAATGTTCCACTAGATAGCTGTGGACAGAAATGGGAACTCTCTTTCACCTGTTGTTCTTATGGCTGAACAAGCCCCGTTCTCTCAGCCTCTCCTGGTGCATTATGCAGTGCAGTCTTTTAAGTATCTTGGTGGCTTTCTACAGTGGCTTGCTCCAGTATGTCTCTTTGTTTCTTGTACTGGAGAGCTCCGAACTGGACTCGGTACTCTTGATGGAATCTCATAAGTGTCGGAAAGAAAGGGGCACCTGCTTTGTATGGTGTAGTTAATATAGGTCAGTATGCAGTTGGCTGCCTTTCCTGCAAGGCTGCACACTGGTAAGGTCTACCACAGTCCTGAAATCTGATGTTTCTTGTTGAGTAGACCAACTCTAAAATTGTAGAGCCTTCCAATAGGAAACAGTAATTTTATGGATGTTAGTGGAATATAGTCAATTTGAATGTGAACTTTGCGACAAAAATGTTAAAGGCAGGTCAGTAACAGCAGTACTTTTGGGTGGCTGAACAAACCCTGATTAAAGGGTACACCACCGTAGTTGGTCAATCTTCAGTGTGATCAAGTTTATGCGTTATACTGAATATTGTGATTCGGGAATTGTATATTGGGTTTAAGGTATAGAAATTGACTTGCAATGAAACAGTGCGAATCAGCATCTAGGACAGTAAGATCGAATCAGATTCTTTTAAAATATTGGGGATCATAATAGATACTAAGATTATGGCTGTAGCACAGTCCATAGGTAATGAGCATCAGTTATTTTCTAGAGGGAAAAATCCCAGGAAGTTACTGATCAGGAGTCTTGTTTTCTATCCAGAATGATGCAAAACTGTTGTGGGAACTGTGGAATTCTGTTTGTTCCTCTCATACTTAACACTGTGGACAGGATTAATCAGAAATGGAAGCATGCTACAGACATTCATTAACATCAATGGTTCAGGCTGAAATAAGTGTCTGTATATATATTTTTTAAATTGCTCATAAGCTGTGCCTTGAGCATCCATAGGTCTCCTGCAACTTGAGATTTTTCTATAGCTACTACATTTATATCCCTAGGTATTCTGGAACAAACCAGGGAAGTCAGTTCTGTATTGCAGACGACAGGTAATTTGACATAAGTGAGAATTTCTCGGAGGTCCACTAACACTGGATCTTGATAGAGGAGATGCTGGAAATGGACAATTAACAGGAGGAAGAAAAGTTTTGTTTCTGTAAGAAATGAGTACATGAGAAAACTGCAAATAACTTTTTAAAAACTCATGAAAGTTGCAGCTAGTAACATTAGGGTTAGCTATGTCTGATGTGTCTCTAAGAGATATGCGATGCTTCAAGAATGGAAAAAGTAGGATTAAATATTAAAATTTCCCTTCATGGTGCAGGAATGTTTAACATCACATTGGCAGTATAGAAATGCACACAATAAAGTGGAGCAGATGAATAATTTTTAACAACTGCTTCCAGACATTAAAAAAGAACTCCTGTGAACATCCAGCAGTTCAAACCCTAATCTTTCAATGAGTGTTGCAGCTCATGTTGATGCCTATTATTGACCTGGAGACAGTATCATTACAGGAAAATAAATCCTTGTTCTGCGGGAGCAGCAAGCTGCTAAAGAAATGCTTACTGCTCAAATGGGCAGCATAGAGTCTCAGACATTATTTATAAGGGGATCATTTTGTTCTTGAAGTGGATCATAAATGATTACACTGGCTGTAGAACATGAAAGACCACTACTCTCGTAATTACACTGTGTTTTACTCTGCAGTCATATGATTTCACTTTTCAGCCTAGAACATGTTGTAACACTTGCATGTCTAGTGCTTGTTTCTGTCATTACAGTTGAAGCACTGTGCTTGTGTGTGGGAGGGTAGAGGTCTGAAAAGAAAGAAATTCTCAGGGCAAGCTGACCTTCGTGAGTAAGGAAATGTCTTTGTGGAAAAGAGACAGTATTTACTAAGGGACTGGACTTCATTTGTGGAGCAGAGCATCCCAGGTGGAATCCCTGAGGTGAAGTTACCTTCTTCTAAGTAAAAGTATTATGGAGTATTAGAGAGTTGTCCACAGCTGCACTGTTTTTTTCTAGAAGGACCAGATCAGAGGTACTGAAAATTTGTTCCTGTAACCTGATGGCTGGAGTGAGGGTAGGAAGGGAAGGTCTTTTGATCCGCAGAAGGGAAGAAAGGAGTGTTAGTCAGTGGGGGTAGCATTTTGTCTGGAAAGCCTTTTAGCCTCTGGGTGGAATTATTCAAGGCTGTCTGTGGTGTGGACACTTCTCCTCGTTCTCCTCTTGATCCCATGAGCAAAATATATCCAGTGTATCATTACAAAGGTGTATCTGGCCATGCAATGAGCGCGCCCATGTGCTTCAGGTCAAAGCTCAGAGGCTGTGCGCCTATTTCTTTATGTGACAAGATGGGGTGCATTAAGTGACCAGGGTGGGGGTCTACTTATTGCTCTTCCTGTTCTTAAGGAACAGACATGGACAAGGACAAGGTTGGAGGTCAGTTGAATGATTTGGTGAACTTCATTACTGTCCAAATATTGGATACTCTAAGATCTCCTATTAATGAAGGTGAAGCCAGAGGCAATATCGAACTTAATATGTTTTATCACAAAAATATTAACTTGTAAAAAAATGGAAACCAGGATTTGTAAAGTACTGCCTGTTTATCCATCAAAGCAGTTGGACAGGAGAAGGTGGGAGTGGCTGTCCAGGAGTTACTCTAGGAAGCAGGAGCAGAACAGAGTGCAATCAGGAGAACAGGCCTTGAACACTCATTGATGTCCAGCAGTAGGTGGTTTATAGATTATACTTTTCACTTTGTAAGGTAAAGTATACTATAACCAAAAGCTGTAATAAGCACCTTTAAAAAGAAAAGAAAATTGGTGTGCTTTCATGGTTTTCTTGACTTTTAAATTGGAGGGAGAAGCCTGAACAGGGGGACATTACAGGCCCCGCTCACTGTTTGTAAATAAAAGTGTATCATGCAGGGCAGCATGCGATATAGTACTAGTTTTATTTCATTTGTAAAATTATTTCACAACGAAGTGAACTAAAACGATAATGCAGTTTCACCTGAACAGGTATTTTTGATTTATTTCCTTAGTCAAATACTAGTGATGGTGAAGTCGATGGCAATATTCCCATTGACCTCAATAGGATCAGATTTTATTCTTCTTTCACTGATAAACTTGGAAACACTGGAAAGAGGAGGTAGGTTTAATTTATAATATTTAAAATATGTAGAAGCTATCATGCTGCTGGAAACTTTCTACAAGAAACAATAGATTTATCATTAAAATAGTGCTGCACAAACCACTTATTAAAGTGCTAATAAGATATTTAAAAGTGTGCCTTGTAATAATACCTGAGATACACCTCTCTTAATGAGATTGTTTTAAGATCAAATATTGACAGATATGTTTTTAACAATGTTTGAAATTATGTCAAACTTGACATTTTTTGTCCCTGGAGAGCTCTTAAAAACTTTTTTTTCTAGCAAACTCTTTGTTAGTATAAAGTAATGGATTTCGAGAGATGAAATTTGAGTATTTAACCAAGAGAAAATCTCATTTTTGCATAGGACCAGCAGCTTTAAAACCATATAATTTTGAATGCTTAGCATTGACTTTTTACCTTTATGGTGCCATTTACTAGAAAAAGTAATCGTCACTGTACCTTTCACTACATCAGACTTCTTAAGATAGTGTCATCAGCTGCTTTGCTGACACGTGTAAGGTGTTAGTTGATTTTATTTATTTGAGTTTTTATTGAACTATGGATCGTTATTTGTTCATAGAGATAGCAAAACAATTAATCAAGAAAATGTAGTGTTAACTTTGGTAAAGTAATACCACTCGTGTAGCACTGAGCTAGAAAAGTAATGATAAAAAGATAAAATTATCACTCTTCATCAAAGAGAATCTATAAAAAATAGTTCAGTGGCTGCCTCTTTACAAAATAAAGGTGATGAAATTTATGAAGCAGATAAATTCTGCATTATAGGAAAATGTGTCTATAACATATGTAAACAAATTCTGACAATTGTTTTGTGTTTAGTGCAAAGTTTTCAATTTCTTAAAAAACTTTGTAACTCTGATAAGTGTTTTCACATATTCAGGTTTTCTGGTTAAGATAAATGAGTCAATATGTGTAAATAAATATATCTATTATACATACTTAAGATAAATCTATAAATAAAGGCAGTACTTGTGTAAGAGATCTGGCTAATAACAACGGCAAAGAAAAGTAGTATTAAGTCCATCACAAATAATTCCCTTCCAAGGAAGCACAAAGCTTCTCTCAGAGAATGTGACTCTGTGAGTGGGAGGAGATGTGTGTTAGAATGTGCTAGAATGGAGTTGTCAGTGTTTACACTGATTTTTCTTATCAGAAGGGTGTTCATTACTGCTGTAGTGATGAATTTACTACTGTACAGTGTAAAATAATTTGGCAGATGTGTTTTATATAGTAAATTAATATAAATCAGACCTAAATGGTTTTTGAGAACTTAGCTGTGCAGCAGAAATATACTAAAACTTTTTAAAGCTTTCAGTTGAAAATACTAGTTTAAAGATTAGAAGAAGAAACTTCAAGCTGTCTGTTGATGGGCAGCGTTTTGCTTGTGCAGAAATAAATAGATTGCTGCAGTTAAGTCAGTTAATTTATCTGAACTGATTAAAAGGATGGAAATAATTAAATAGATTAAACAAAAAAAAAGGTTTCTATTATAACAATTACCCTGGAAATTGAAATTATCTCCTGGAATATTTTCATTTCTTATGTGTAATAGTACCTAAAAAAATCTAATGGCAGATCTAATGTAAATGAGGTCAAATACTCATAGTGTCAGAGAGGAGTTTATATATATTCACAAAAATAATTGGAATAGCATTAGGGCAGGCCAGCTTGTCAGAGATACTGAAAATTCTTACCAGCCAAGGGGTTTGAGGGAAAATCTGTGCGACTCAACTAATCTTGTGCATAGATCAAAATCCAAGCCTATCCAGAGTGATTTGATTTGATCCGCTGATATTAAAATGTTGAAGAGAGCAGCAGTATCTAGTGTTCTTCCATTTAAAGTGGCTTCGATAGTAACAACCATGTCAAAATGATTGAAATTTACATTTTGTAGGCTTTAGGATTGTACTGGGAATACCAGTTTGGATTAGTCGTGAGCTCTCTTTTCTGTGATAGAAAGTACTCAGAAAAAAAAGGTGTAAATTGTGAGTCATTTTTGCCATTAGTTATATCCAAACAGTTCCACTGGTGTTAATGAAGTTGCAGAGTGTAATTGAAAACAGAAATTGGCCCTCTGCTATTGAACTTTAATATATATTCTGAAAATGTTTTCTAGGAAAAATAAATTAGTTCTACCAATAATTCAAGAAAAAGATGGGATTTGCTTAGCTTTAGGTTACAGTCTTGATGGGGCGGACTTTTTTGCCTCAAAGTTTTGTGATTACTGGATTAATACAGTGGTGTTGATTTTCAGTTTATCAGTGAGATGCCCCCAAGAAGAAGTAAAATGGAAAAAAAAAGATTAATTGCTGCTTATAATTAAATACATAGAAATTAAAAAAGAATAGTATTGATATTTTATTTTATTTTATGCTGGACTCGAGGGAGACAAGATTAATTGAAAGGAGAAAGAGGGGCAAGCCTTTAAGGCTGGATAATGTATTGCTTTCAATTTCACTTGCTAGTATAAACAAAGCAAATGCTAAACTTGCCCAAGAAATTGAAACGAGTTTGCAGATATGTTTAAGTGAAAATCTTCAGTAAGTCCTAGTAAATGATATTAAAATTGCTAAGTTCAGAGAAATGCTACTTTAAAGCAAACAAAAAAACCCATGTTCTCTCTTGAACAATTATTTGAAGTTGCAGGGTAATAGTTTCAAAACAGCCAAAGTGGTTCAGGACCTTAAGTTTCATTTTCAGATTTGATTAATGTACACAAACTTTAATCACATTGCAAAGGACAAAGATGTGTACGTGCTCAAGGGCGTGTTTTGAAAAATGGGACTTTGGTTTCCCAGTCGCTACTATTTTTTAAATTGTTGTCCACTAACAGTAAAATGTCATTTGAGTTGTGTTTTTCATAGACGAAGATGATGGTAACACAGAACCTCATCCAATTTTCAGTAGAAGTTGGACTGGGTTCTTTATTTTTGCCAGAAAGGGATACTTTTGAAAGAAGCAGGTAAATTCTTTGAAGATGTGAAAACCAGGTCCCAAGCAGTACATAGTGAAGGGTGTCAGGATTTCACATGTGAACATTTAAAGCCTAATAACAATATATGCAATATGCAGATACTGCAAGTTGAATTTTAAAACCATGTCTGTATTATCATGTGTTTTTAGACAAAATAACATTCAGCATGCACTGGTGCTCTGCTAAGTGTATGCTGATGATGCAAAAATGATCCTTGTACAGATTCTGTTCCTGTTGTAGAATGCATGGCCCAGCCTTTAAAATCCTTACATTTTTACTTCCAATTTTATATGTAAGTACAGGGATCCTAGCCAATTAAAGATTTTCAGGTTCACTCATGTACTTAATGAATGAGTGCTCAGTGGCAGCATATAGTAGGGCAGAACATAAAGTTATCCAAAGAACAGAGGAACCATTTAATATTAATTTTAAATTTAAATAAGCAAAATTAGACAAAATATGAAATTACTGCAGATCTACAAAATGTAGAAAAAACAGGCCTGGGGTATAACTTTGTGTTAAATATTTTCCTTAATTTAAGGGATTTGTATACCTCTTTGTCGTGTGATGGTTATCTGTTTTATTCTCATCATTCAAAAGCAAGCAGGCGGGAGGCTTTATTTTAGAATTTTTACATCACCTTTTAGCCTTTTCTTTTTATTACTTCAGGTGCATGGCACAAGTTTATTTTTGCTTGTGGCTACAGAAGTTACTGAACGCCTCCCCAGAAAGCTGGCTGTCCACTGAGCCAATTGAGACGTTCTATTCTGCGTGCTTCTAGCGTCGGGGAATCGCTCTGCTGGCAGAAGCACCTGGCATTTGTTGTGGCGGACATTCCCTATTGTGTTCAGGCTGTACCATGTTCGCCTTAAATACCTCAGATTAATGTGTACCAAAAAAGGGAGAAAGAATCCCTGACAAGCAGCGTAGTATTAGCAGAGCTTTGTGAAGCTATAGTAAAGATTACTGAAGAGGTGGCTTTTCTTCTGCCATGACAGAGGTACAATAATTCCATACTTGTACATTCCTAATTGAATTTTACTTTATAATGTGTATTGGAGCATCACTGCTGACCAATTCAGGCCTGCTTCAAAGCTCACAGAAGACAATCAATGGAAAGACTCTCAGTGATTTCAAGTGATTTTGGATCATACTCTTAGTCTAACTTTCTTAAAAACTCCTTGAGTGTAGCCTTGATGTGTTTGATGTTATTAACCAGGCTTGAAGAGTAATGAAATCAGTACATTTTACTTCGATTTTTGTCTGATAAATGATGATCATAGTCGCTTACTAGATGGCGCTTGGGACATGAGTCATGTTACGTCACAGAAATGGAGGGTAATTTCTGAAGATTAGGACAGCAAGATGGTTGTTGCATCAGAGGCATAAGAAAAACTGTAAAAAAGTGGGCTATCAGGCTAGCAAGTATTTTTGTAGGGATTTCCAAAACATAATCTGTCCAGGTTGCATATTGTACATCATTTTCAGGTGTCACGTGACTTTGGATAGATTTTGAAAAATTATTAACTCACACTGACTAGAGAGTTTTGGTTTTTTTAAAAAAAGTTTTTATTTTTCATGAAGAAAGAAAATTCAGTTGTTCTAATCCTTAAGTATCTGGCTGATTGCGTTATTCGTGTTTGGCCTGTCCCATAATGCCACCATTAATTTATGTGAATTTCTCAAAGGGTGTCCAGCATACTTCACAGGTTTAAGTACCTCTTTCACTGCTGTGTCTTGGGCTCACAGTCCCCTGTTGGTAAGTTTTTCTCTATTTCTGTGAAGTGGAAAGGCATACATTACCACAAGCATGATGCACACAGCTAGAGATTTTCATTATTAGGAACCTGATGAAGTTCAACAAGGGCAAGTGTAGGGTCTTGCACCTGGGGAGGAACAACCCCATGTGCCGGTACAGGCTGGGGGTTGACTTGCTGGAGAGCAGCTCTGTGGAGAAGGACCTGGGAGTGCTGGTGGACAACAGGCTCACCATGAGCCAGCAGTGTGCCCTTGCGGCCAGGAAGGCCAATGGCATCCTGGGGTGCATTAAGAAGAGTGTGGCCAGCAGGTCGAGGGAGGTGATCCTCCCCCTCTACTCTGCCCTGGTGAGGCCGCATCTGGAGTACTGTGTCCAGTTCTGGGCTCCCCAGTTCAAGAGAGACAGGGAACTACTGGAGAGAGTCCAGCGGAGGGCCACAAAGTTGATTAGGGGAGTGGAGCATCTGTCTTATGAGGAAAGGCTGAGAGAGCTGGGTCTGTTCAGCCTGGAAAAGAGAAGGCTGAGAGGAGATCTGATTAATGCTTATAAATATCTAAAGGGTGGGTGTCAAGAGGATGGGGTCAGACTCTTCTCAGTGGTGCCCAGCGACAGGACAAGGGGCAATGGGCACAAACTGGAACACAGGAAGTTCCACCTGAACATGAGGAGGAACTTCTTTACTGTGAGGGTGACAGAGCCCTGGAACAGGCTGCCCAGAGAGGTTGTGGAGTCTCCTTCTCTGGAGATATTCAAAACCCGCCTGGATGCATTCCTGTGCAACCTGCTCTAGGCTAACCTGCTTTAGCAGCGGGGTTGGACTAGATGATCTCTAGAGGTCCCTTCCAACCCCTACCATTCTATGATTCTATGATTCTATGATTATGAATCTCTTAACATTGAGGTTGCATGAGGCATTATTGCTCTGCCATTTCCCTCTGTGTCCCTTCAAAATTTCTTTTGATTTGCACAAAAGATGCAGGAATTGCCCAAACACCATTGTATTCATTGGGGTCACTCTTATATTTTAATCTCTTTGGTGGGAAAGCCTGTGCTTATTTTTGTCTTGACATCAGTAGATAGAGCCAAATTATTAGTTGATGTTAAGTACTGTTGCTCCATTGGCTCCAGTGCTGTGTTGCCAGTTTACACAAGCTGAGTATCCAGCTGAGTATGTGCAGCGCAGCTAGGAAATCCCATCAAAATTCATTCCAACTTTCCTCTTCTGCTTTTTCTATTATTTTGTCTCCATTTGTACGCGTGGTTTTATGCCTTAGATGCAAAAACCTTCACTTAGTGTAGGTACTAGAGCCAACATTTTATATAATGTCTTGATATTAGTCACTAAAATAAGTCAGTGCCAATAAGATGCTCAGATCGTCTTAGAAGCTGGCCACTTATGTTTATGACATCCGATTTTTTTTCATCACTTACTACCTACCACAGGTGAAATCAGTAAGACACTGTTCTTTGGTTTCAGTGAAAGCTAGGTAATGCTGCCATTTATGTAATTCCAAATTGTAGGTAGGTACTGGAAGTCTGTTATATGCATTCACATATAAATATGTGAGCCTTAAGAAACATGGAATTTCTGTTCCTGACATCCTATAAATGTTTGGTATGTAGTAAGATATAGAGAATTGTATCAATGCACAGCATGCCTTGAACTTTTACTCATTGCTTTCCTTACTTTTCTTTGTTATTTTTTTGAGAACACCTATGGTGCTCTTTGAAAAGCCTATTTTCTACCTCTATGGCCTTTATCTAAGAGCAGTTTTCACAGAATTCTGTTTTATTTAGCACTGTTGGCCAAAGCATGAGTTAGCATATTTCATTGTTAACATTAGTTATTAAAACTGTTGTCATTTGATAGTGGTGTAAAATGTGGTAGTTCCAAAAGACTCTGGGGTGTGGAGGTTTTTCTTTGAGCTCTTTGGATTGCTATTTACCAAAAACTGTGTTGGAGAAAATCCATTTAATCTCTTCTTTCTCTTGATATGTAAACAATATATTACACACACACATATTGAACCATAAAGGAAATAATATTTTAATTCAAGTGTTTTCATAAGGTGAGCTTCACTCATATTAGCTGGAGCATATTAATCACTATTTTTGATCTCTTTAAAGAGTAAGACAGATTTCTTGAAACTTTCAGAAAGACTCTGGTCCTATCTATGCTGGTCTGAGTGGTATCGTAAATATAGATTCCCCTTTTCTTAAGAATAAGCACAGCATTCCCTAGGGGGATGAGGATTAGGAAGGGCCAGCAAGAACACAATGGGAGCAAGTATTTCATGCCTTCAGACTCAGTGATGCCACCATATGTTGACTTTGATGTTTCTTCCTTTATGCATGCTTGCAAGGCAGTTGGCAAAGGGTAGTTACAAGTTGGCAGAAAAAGAGGTAAATGAGAAACTGATTGATTGTTTCCTTTTCTATGAAGAAGTTAAAAAAATAATTCTAAAAGAGAATAACTTAGAGAATATCAAGGCTGCAGCTACTGAAAAATAACAATGGTTAAATTTAGATGATAAGTGAAAATCCTGTTATTCATAGAACTAACAAGGTTGTCCTCATCATTGTTGGATTTTGGGGAGGAAAAGGGATGTTATTTTCATTTGTTTTGCTTCCTCCCCTTCACACATTGTAAGTCCCTGGATCAGGACTGAGTATTGTATGCCTCTTCATTGTCATCACGCTAAAGCCTAGATCTTGATTAGCCTTTGGGTATTCCTGGATTATAAATTATTAGTAAAATAATAATAAAAAAGGAAGACAAACTTGTGAATGACTGGCTCTAAACTGAGGTCTAAATTCAGATTGAATGAGTTTTTCATTTACAAGTTACAGGGAGTTGACCGGTTTGGCAGAAATTTTGCTAGGAAGTGGTTTTGGATTTCGGTTTACTGCTATGGGAGTCACTAGGAATTGGAACTGGGCGTTGCTTGAAATGCAAATTTTTGCCAGGGGTTTTTGAACATGGCCATGGAAACCCAGGAGGCTTAGGTACTTATTGGCATTTCCCACCCTTTTTTGTGGAACTCTGTAATTAAGGGCCCATCAGTCTGGAGTGGCTGATGGAAGAAACAGAGGGTTCTTTCTTAAGTGGAAATATGCATTCTCTGACTCAGATCTACCCTCTGGATCTCATTCTGAGTTGTCTGGAGTGTCAAGTTTAGTTAATTGTATATTCCTGGTGAATAGGCAAACTGGAAAAAACCCTCGCTTTTGGGATGTTGCTTCCTATTTTCTGAGGCTTGGATGGTTTTGTCTTGAACTCCAAGAAAGCTGTTGTAAAAGTGGAATTGGTAGCTTGAAAAATGTGAGTTACTATTGACTGGCAGGATTGGTTTCAGCATAAACAATTCTTCTGAAGGGAAGATCTGACTCACAGAAACCAAACTTACAGGTTAAAAAAAGACTGACAAACATTGTGTGGATTTGATAGAGTTTTACTGCAGTTAAAAAAATAATGAAGAGCTGCATGTTAAATTTTCTACAATATTATGAATTACAATACTGAATCCAGTGTCATTAAATTGTAGTTTTTTGTTTCTTGTCAGCTACAACAATTTCAGCAGAGCAAAATCTGTGTGAAAGTATGAATAAAATTCAGGGAGTAGCATCAAGGACTTCTGAGCTCAGGAAACTGAGTTTGGCAGTGCTAATTTGTATTAAAGTTGTTGTTGCATGACAGCAGGAAAAAGATTTAATGCTTGCCACCTGAATCAAGCCATGGAACATTGGTTTCTATAACTGCCATG
>VZSC01005081.1:34852-45045 GCA_013398225.1 Steatornis caripensis
GCCATGAATTTGAATCAAGGCCAATATCTCTAAATTTGAAATAAACTGATACTCTGTCTTGAAAGAAGATACAGGCCACTTACGTTGCAGAAGGTATTTAGAAAATGTATTTCAATTTAATTTTTAGCAGTATATATCTTTCACATTTTTAAGCACTTTAACACTGGCCTTTTTGGCTTTTTCTATATGCCAGCAAGTATGCAGCCTTTCAGTCCTTTATTTATCAATGTCCAGTCTTGAACTAATACTGATTTGCACAAGACCACAGATGCTGGTTTTACTCCCCCTATCACTATGCAGCCACTTACCTTAATCTGAAAGTCATTTTTCTTTTGTATATAACTGCATTAATGGAGAAAGTCAGATTTCAAGCGAAGTGGTCACACTATCAAGCTTTAAAGGCATCAGATACAAAGCTTGTACATCAGCCTAGTGTAACTATATTGCCTTTACAATAGCATATAGTGTGGTGATACCTTTCTTTCTAAAGGATCCCCAACAAGCAGGTCAAATTTAGGATTTCTTTGCTTCTCTTCAGAAAACAGGCAAGAACTATATGAAAGTCTTTCCTGTATCTAGGCTGGCTTTGAATCACCGTATAAATGCCACACATTTATCCACAGAGATTATTTATCATTGTAACAAGAATAAATTGAATATTTGCATAGTATCTGGGAATAGTGAAACAGAACCCTTTATTCCTAAGTGTAAATTAAATTTTGAACATCGTTCTATGGCTGAGTGCACAAGATCGTGCAGTTTCAAGACTGGAAGTGTGAGGACTGAGTAGCAACACTTGAACCCAGCTGTTTTCTTTCTGCATATGCCGTCTTATGAGTAGTTTCTGTTTTTCACTGGGTACAGAAGGTCCTGATAATTGATCCTTTATGTGGGAATAACTTAATCCACCATTGTAATTCAGCTGTCTAGGTTGAAGTGTAGTTGCAGTTTCTTAGCATGTAGGAGCAATACACAAAAACCTTGTGATGGAAGGGGAAAAAGATGTGGTATGCATCTGGAAGTGCCCAGGAAACTTGTAGAGGTAGAAGGCAGCTATTCCGCTAAAATTATTTGATGTCTTTGTTGTCATATAACATACTTTCTTGGGTTGTCTTTCATGTCCCTGACGGAGCCCTGAGGATATACTCCATTTCAACCCTGTTTTTAACCTCTTACTATGCTCAAAGACACAGCCTCCTTGGTGAGGAGGATGGGATTCTCTTCAGAGCCTATCGGTGCTGCTCCTTAGTCGGCCAAAGTAGTGTCTGCACGATAACAAGAGGTACTAGCTCACCCCAGGTTGTGCCAGCTTGGGAAGCTAGGAAGGCTGGAAATTTAACCCAGATCTGTGGCATGGTAATACAGAGCATTACCTTTAGGCTAGCAGGCCTAGCTACAGTCCATAGTTGAAATTTAAAGTGATTTTTAAAAATGCATCAATTTGAAATGCCCCGAGGTTCCTATCATTTGTGAAGCTGCATCTCTTTCAAAATATTATGAGCGACACTGAATTTTTGCTTTTGGTGGATATGTTATAGATATGAAGAATGATAAACTAGAGAGGCGACTAGTTGTAGAAGAAGATAAAGGAAAACTTGCACTGTCAAGTGTTACTGCTGTCATTTAAGTGGCTGCATAGCATTAAGGCCAGGGACAACTGCTATTATGGAGCTTATGTCAAAGACTTAATGGAACAAAATTACATAGTTCATAATTTATGCATTCTTTTTTTTAAAAGGGTACTGGAGGTAAACTTCCTTTTCAAGATTGTCTTTTCACTGAGCATGAAAGCTGTTCTGCAGTATTTTTCATAGTTATGTATCTATGTTTGTCTAGCTGTCTTTCTTCCCTTTACACACTTGCTGTCTTTTGTGTATAGCGCTAGGGCGTTCTAGTGAGTTGTAACACTTGAAATTATATATAGTATATCTTACCAAAACATGTAAGTACATGATATTATTGCTTAGCTTCCATTGTAGTGTGCACTCCCTTCTAGTATCAAATGTCTATATTACACATTGTATTTAAATTTTGAGGACAAATAACAATTTTAAGAGGGCTGAATAACTAGAAGACAGAACAGTATTTTTTTATTTTGTTTGGGTTTTTTCCCTCTGCAGCAACTCAAAAACAATGGTTAAGAAGCATGCAGAAACACTGCCCTGTTTAGCCTTCATCTGTTCAGCGATCCTGCCTGCAGCTGATAATCTTACATTATTTTTCAATTTAAAACTCTTCATTTTGGACTGCTTCTCTGAAGTATTTTAGCATGATTTCCTTCAAAAGCAGTCTCACTTTTTCCCCTTTTATACTTTAATGCTTTTTAATAAGCATATGGCACAGTACTTGCGGTGGACAACAGGATAACATTGTGCATTAAATACATGCTGTTGTTGCTTTCTTAAAGCAAAGACTTGTCTTCAAAATCTATTATCATAAAGCAGCTGATTGTCCTTCCTGGGATAATTTAATTTATTTTGTAGTCGAAGGGGAGAAAGAGTAAGTGAAAATGTGCTCTTCTTGACTGCCAGTGCCACAAGCTCAACCTGGAATTTGAAAATCTAGCTATGTTCTTTCTGGTTCATGGATCGCCAACAATGAGGGCTCTACAGCTGGAACTTAGCTACCAATTCTGCTGATGCACAAGCCAGAACAGAATCCATTGTACTCTCCCATAGCTGTGTTGACTCTGTAAAAGACAAATAAAAAGTAGAAGAATATTTTTTCCCATTAAAGCAATTATGATTACTCTCAGAGAATGTAATAAGAAGGTACCATGTTTAAAGACGTCTGTTAATATTTTTCCTTTTAAGTGGCGTTAACAGTTGTATCTCTTCCTGTCATTAACACATTTGGAGAAGTGGATTAAACTAATAGATACAGCTTGATATACTGTTAAAAGATCTGCTGGGAGCAGGTTTCCCTTCTTTCCACAGCACAAGACTTGGATCCCAGTTCCAAGTTACACGTGAAAAAGCAAGGGTGTCCCAAGTCCTACCTTCTGGCAGCACGTGCTCCGGAGGTATTTCTGCAGAAAAGATAATAGAAACCAGGCTTCTCCTGTTTTGATTTCTGTGGAGAGAATAAAGCTTCACAGTGCCTGTTCAGTCTCCCAGTTCTCAGCACTCTTAAGTATTTCTATACATTGTTGTTGCTTGTAGTTTCTTCAGAGTGAACATTTCTTTTTAATCTGCAGGATTTTTAATACTGACTATAGTATGTGGAATCTAGGTGCCCAAATAATCAAAAAACAAAACCAGAGAAAAACAAAACAAACCGCTACCACCAATAAAACCCCCTCACAGGCAAACATAGCAGTTTTCTGAGAAATATATGGCATTTGTATGCTTGAAACATGGTATATTTTGGGCAGAATATGTTGTAGCCAGTGTAATAACTATTAGGTATACTGGAAGAAAATTTGTATGTGTTTATTATGGGTGGTAAGGTGACATCCTTATGTTCTGTGTATTATTTTGTTATCCGTGTAGATATACACAAAAGACCAACGTCTCAGTCGAATAATAATGTCCAATAACATGCCCAAATTGAAAATGTCTCTATTTCTATATTTACGGAATGCAAGTTTATGTACATTATGTGTTGTTACTTGTGATTGCAACAGCAGTTGGAACTTCACAGTTCAAACAGTCTATGTACATATCTTTGCATATGTAGTATGTATTTTTATACTGATAACATCTGACACTTTCTCTGGTCCTGTGATGTCTTTGTCAAGGCTTGGTTTAGCATTCTGAGTGCATAACCATCTTCAAAACAAGTAACATTTTTAAAAGTACTTGCAAAGTGCTTTCTTTTCGTCTTCCAAATACAGCAATCGTCTTTTTCTTGTCTCTCCCAGAGTTAAAATTTTCTGACACCCAAAATGGCAAGAACAAGCCTTTGGCTAATTATAGCTCTTCTGTACAGAAAGGTGGCACAGTACTAAAGTTCAATGTCTTGAAGCTCTTCAGGGCTATACTCAAAATATGTAATGCCATTGCAAAAGAAGTAGTTAAATTTAAGAGGTGTTTATTTTTTTTTTTATGGGTGGACTAGATGATCTCTAGAGGTCCCTTCCAACCCCTACCATTCTATGATTCTATGAATGATCTAAAATATATTTCCAATAATTTTTTTAAAACTTTCCAATATTTTCAAAATTATTTTTGTGTAACAATGTAATTTCATGTTAAAAATATGGGAGCTTGGTGGAATGCTCTGGTAGTCTAGCGTATTATATGAAAGTTTTATTAATTAAAATTTCATCAATTATCTTGGGATAACTCCCAAGCTTTGCTTCTCACAAGAGGAATTCTTGTTCTTGAATCATGCTGATGATACTTTTAAGCAATTTTACCTTATTATGCCTTCCCTTTATATCCACACCCATGAGATAGCCTAAGTAGTAAAGATAGATTCACATTCTGCACACAGTTCAGTTTCACACAGTGAGAATTCAGAGTATTTGCAGAAATGAAAGTTATTGCCAGTACATGTACTTATTCTGTTCAGAACTTTTCAAGTTTCCTTTCTTCTGTAGTTGATTTTTCCCTTTCCTGTGTTTAATTGGGAGTGATGATACATAATAACCACGCTAAAATATACAACATCGGGCAACAGTGCAGTATTCTAGCCCCGACCAGGCTGTAGTGTGGAAGTGCAGGTCTTTAGGGTAGATAAGATTTCATTTTTGTAAGGTGCAGAAGTGAATGAGGGGTGCATTTATCTTTTGCACCTTGGTCGAATAGTGGACTTCTCTGTGATGTAACCTATTAAGTTGGAGAAGCTTTTCTGTGTAGCTGCCCTGTGGTGCTGAAAGTAAGTTATGAATGCTGTACTGTTTAAGAGCAGAAAGGTTTGCCTGGAAGAGAGCGGTGTGCCTGGGCCCCCTGCTATTGAGAAGATGCCAGTCAGAAATGAAAACGTCTTTCATGAAACTATAGCGAACTTCCCTGTGATACAGTACAATAATGCAAGGAATTTTTAGTCAAAACCTGGAAAAATAAGTATACTACCTTGGAAATGACAAAGAAGTACTTGCTTGTAAGGGACTATTTTAAGAGGTCACTGCCAAAAATATGTGTGGTTTTGATACAGTTTTAGAAGTGACAGGACTGAGGAATTTAAGCCATTCTCCCCCACCCCCACCCCCCCCGCACTTTGAGATCTCCAGTTTCTTTTGCCTTTTGGTTACAACTACAAAAGATGTCTTCTGAGAAAAATGCTTTCTGCATGACATCAGAATAAAGGAATGTTCCACACTATTCAGCATGCTTAAAAGTATTGGTTGACTGAAATAACATTACATGTAAAATGAATGCTGAACAGAAGGCCAGTTAGGGGAAAAAACAGAGCAGATCATGTTTTTGCAAACTTTTACCTTTAAGAAACATTTATTTATGTAGAATTTTTTTCCTTAAAATAATAAAATTATGCTGTGTGTAACAGCAAGTAAAATAAAGAGAACTGCTCTTTTGTCTTGTGATAGAATGCATATAGTCACAGGTAAAGACTGAAACATTTGGAATCAGAACATAAAAATACATAGATATGGAAAAGTTAAGCCATTACTGTAGACAGGAAAAAGCTGTAGAAATGTATTTGCTTTTTGTAAAAAGTCTCAGGTTTTTTTCATTGTCAATTGTTGCTTTTTATTCCAACTTAAATTTTTTTTCATATAGTATTAATAATGAAAACTAATTATTCCCACAACTCATGCATTTATAAAAGTGTTTATTTTTCTTGAGCAATAACAAATACATTACTGCGTGAACACTAGCCTTTACATTATTCTTTGGCCTATGATAATTTTCATTGGCACTTGGGATAGTCAAAAGAAGGAATCGGAAGAGTTAAAAATAGCAAAAGAAAAAGGTAAAGCTTAAGCAAATATCTTCTAAACAAATGCATAATATACGTAATAAACAGTAGTGATACTAGTAATTGTTTTGAATTAAGAATTGTATCATATATAAATGTAGGGGCCTCATTGTCCAGAATAATGAAAATGTTAATTTAATTACTGCTTGTAGTGTTAATGAATAATTACTCATTACAGATCAATGGATCTCTTTCCTTGTTGCAGAGAAAAGGCAGCTTAAGGTGCACTTCAGTTCATAGGTGAGAAGGAAAACTTTAAGTTTACATGATGAGATAGTAAATGCTTTCGTCTCAAACCATTGGTGCATTGCTGTGAAAATCTACCTTAATTTGTAGGGCAGAATAGAGGTCCAAACCCTAGCCTTGAGAGCGTGTGGTGGCAGGAATTTCACAAATACAGATGTCAGCCATATCCTTCACTGGAGGCATGGAAGACTGGAAGCTGGGAGAGCTGCCAGTCCCCATCATCAGGGAGACTTTCTTACAGTGCAGCTGTGTTATGTGGGTACTGACAACACGCTGCAGCTGTCATGTAGGTTTTAGTGTTGGTTATATGACTCCCCTTAAATTTAGATTTCTATTTAATAAACTAAAAGCACTCCAGAGTCTGTAATCTAAGCAGAAAAATAAGAACACATCCCCAAAGTGGCAGCATTAGCTCGAAGGAGAGCAAGCAAGGCTGTCAGAGCAATAGGCTGCAGGGAGGCGCTTGCATCCGCTCCTGGGACTGAGCTGCTGGCTCTGGAGCTTTATCACCCAGCACCCTTGTACTAGGAGCCCAGATGTGCTGGGGGAGAGCTGAACCCAGGTGTCTAACTACCTGAGTAATGGCAGAGCTGCAGCACTGAAGGGAACCAGGGACTTCCAGATTTTTCCAGGTTTGCCAAGTTCTATAGAGTAAACATTTGTGGGAAGAGCATGTGTGTTTTTATAAAGCTTGTGGAAGAAGAAGGGAGGAAGAGGAGAGAAAGAACTGCAATGGTAAGGGTTGCTACAATATTGCCAGCTCTCATTTAATTATGAGTTAATGAGACTTGATGTTTTACTTGAAATCCCCTAGCATCATGTGCTTGTGTATTTCTTTTAGCCCTTCTTTAATGAGACTGAACACCTTATAGGCTCAGAACCAAAAAGACTGATATCTTGAAATTTACTGTTATTATTAGTATTTTATTATTTTTATTATGCATCTCATAAGATTTTATTGCTGCAGTTGTCAGCCCTTCTACACTGGGTACCTATTAAATGAATCCATACAATGTCTCACACCAAATGAAACACCACCCATTTTTGCATCTTGCAGTGTGAGAAGCGTCACAGTGCATGAGAAGCAAAACAGAGGAAAGGGACATACTGTCCTCTGTATGGACTCTCTGCAGCAGGTTGCATCTGCACAACAGAATATTTAGGATAGAAGAGTTTTGCTGTTTTCTTTTTACCATAATCTGTATGAATAATGAAGTTGCATTTAATACAGTCATAGAGTTATTTGAGGAGTTACCTAGAATACACTTGAGGTGAAAAAAAGAAGAAAAAATATATTGTTAGTTTTAACTTTGCATTTTGGAAATAAATCCTAAAATAGTGAGGATAGCACCATCAGGCAGACAGCAGGTGGGCCAAGCAGCAGGAGGGAAATGATACTTGCTGCACCTGCTCTGCACACTTCAGAAAAAAAAAAAAAAGGAAGAAAATTTGGTAATTCCTGCATGACACCTACTTTTGTTCTGCTATTTCAGTTCTGTATTTTCTTAGTTCATCCTAAAAATATGTGTGAGGGAGACCTGGAGATTTCAGACCACTTTATGCTGTGTAGATTTTTGTGTATACATATATCCTTACATGTATCACCATGCTACCAGAACTGTAGTGTGATGCTAATGATAGTAATAAATTAAAACCTTTTTTATTTTCCTGATGGAGGTAGTCCACTACTATTATTCTCATTTCACAGGTGGACAAAAACTAAGTACAGAAAGAGGTCATCATCAATTCATGGCTTAACTGTAAACATAATTTATAGCTCAATTGCATAGAGGATAGAGCCAGTGCATAAAAATGGCTTTAGTTTCCCTTTTCTCTCTTGCTTCTCTGCTGGTTCAGTAACCCTGTACTTCACTGAAGAATTTGCTGTCTGGTCTAATTTCAGTCAGATTGAAAACAGCTGCAGGGGTCAGAAAGTGCATCAAATATCAGCGTGGCAAAGGAAGTGGCTAAGCCTGGCCCTATTTGTCTTGTGCAACAAGTGGTAGAGAAGACAACAGCATACAAGCTCTAGGTTGGATACGTGGTGCAGTAGGATCAGCTGTTAACTAGTCAAGGCAGGATTACCCAATTAAGTCATTATTAGAGCTATTGTATATGGAGCACGTGTTGCAAAGCAGCTGGATTCTACCAGTAGATTTGGCTCTAAATTGCTGGCTCTCAGAGCTGACTATGAGCTATTAGGACATGTTTCTAGAGAGATGGTTGGTCCAAAAAATGCATTCAGTATTAAGGTGTCTGGTGTTCCTAGCTTCCTCTCTTCAGTTTGCTACAACTCATTTCAAATGACCCTAGGTAAGTCACTTCGCTTTGTTTCTCTCAGCTTCCTCCTTGGTGGAATTTTGCTCCATTGCCTAATGCAGATGCTACAAACATTACTTGGGTAGTGCTTTGTTTTGACCATGTGAATTGTCATCAAATATAATGGTATTATTTATCTTATTACACTGTAATTTCTTTCTCGGAAGTACTCTGCAACAGAATATAGCACATGCAGGAATTTTGAATTTTACATTAGAGCTAAGATGTATTGAATAAATACGGAGATAATGAGAATTCACAGTCTAGTTTGTGTCCTGATGATTGTGAGTATTGAGAAAAGGGTATTTCTGCCTTCAGAAGTTGGATAACATTCAAGATGCCAATAATACCTATTTGAAAGTTAAGCAGTTTGTGCTACTTGACAAAAAATATGTTTTATAACAAGAGGAATTTTGCAGCATAAGGGCCCAGTTCTGCAAACAAATGCTCCACGAGTCAGTCTGTAACTACAGTGTGAGAAGTCCAATTACTAGCAAACAAAGGCTTCATAGAAGTAAGTACTATGACTAGTGATAAGAGCGGCACAAGTGGGTCATATACAGTAGGAATGATTTAATTCCTACATTGACTAGTTAACATGTTTTTCATTTTCATTTCAGCATTTCACTATGAAAAATGAAATTTACTCAGAATCCTGGTTATCGAGGCTTATACTCAATCATAGCTCTTTAAAAGTAGTATAGATGCTATTTTTCTGTTTTATGCTTGTCTTATGCTGAAGGAGGTGAAGAATTGCTGAGGAACTGACCATAACTAAAGATAGCGAACTGACTTGTCTGAGAACTGTGGCGTTCTCAGACAGGAGAATCAACTGCATTTTATTAGGGCAGTACAGAAACCTTCAGTTCAGCAATAAACTACAGCTGGCTTGAAATGAGAATTATAGATAGCTTGATTGAGTAGACTAACTAGGTGCTGTATTATTCGTTAAATGAGAGCTCCCACAGTTTATCTTCCAAGTGCATGAAGTATGTTTTACACGGTTGTTCAATCATTGCATGCATAGTGGTGGAAGAGCCCATTCTGCCTGCATACAGGTGACTCGTATCCACATTAAGAGAACTCTTTATGAAATGGATTGCATAAATGACAACTAAACATTTTGAGGAAGATCCCCTTTATCTCCCAAGAGTATGTATGTTTAACTAAGCTATCGCTGTCAGTTAGATTACTTGATAACTAAATCCAAGTATTTGAAAGAGAAGCTGAACATTGTGTCCGCAGAAAGAAAACATGTAAAAAAAAAATTCCTTACAAATAAAATTGTACATGTTTTATATGTTGTTGAAGAGAAGTTTCATGTTAGGTGGCAAAGCTATTCATTCATTCTTTCAAGAAATACTTCTCTAATGTGTAATAAGTAATTCCAACAAGATGTTTAGAAGTTTGTTCCTTTTATCAGTCATTTATAACTGTACAACAGCTTTGCATCTTGAAATACATCAAGTTGGTGGGGGGGAGAGGGAAGGTTTTGTGGGTATGTTGCAAATTATTTTTCCCCAATGAAGAAAAAGTAATGAAGTAGGTATCATAGAATCATAGAATGGTAGGGGTTGGAAGGGACCTCTAGAGATCATCCAGTCCAACCCCCCAGCTAAAGCAGGTTAGCCTAGAGCAGGTTGCACAGGAATGCATCCAGGCGGGTTTTGAATATCTCCGGAGAAGGAGACTCCACAACCTCTCTGGGCAGCCTGTTCCAGTGCTCTGTCACCCTCACAGTAAAG
>VZSC01005081.1:57612-174482 GCA_013398225.1 Steatornis caripensis
CTTGTTGAACTTCATCAGGTTCCTCTCCGCCCAACTCTCCAGCCTGTCCAGGTCACGCTGAATGGCAGCACAGCCTTCTGGTGAGTCAGCCGCTCCCCCCAGCTTTGTATCGTCAGCAAACTTGCTGAGGGTACACTCTGTCCCTTCATCCAAGTTGTTGATGAATACATTGAACAGGACTGGACCCAGCACTGACCCCTGGGGAACACCGCTGGTCACAGGCCTCCAACCAGACTCTGCACCACCGATCACAACCCTCTGTGCTCTGCCATTCAGCCAGTTTTTGATCACGCTGCTTACTTCAGCACACGAGTTAGATGCCTAAGTGAGGACTCTAGGCCTCACATAGCAACTGGAGATCATTCAAGGCTCCTGGTGGAGGCAGGATGCTCATGGCAGTGCAATTCTGTGTAAGAAATTCTCATTGAGGCATTTAATTGTTTTCCTGAGGGAAGTCTCTGTGAATATTGTTTGCTCACTCAGCCATGCTTCTCTTTAAACCTTATTGATAAAGGCAACAACAGACCAGTCAGCAAACTTCAGTTATTTGAAAAATACACATTGCTCATAAGCATCTGGAAGATGAGAGAGACATATGTAGCAGTCAGTGTGACTTCTTCAAGAACATACTGTCAAACCTAACCGATTTTTTCAGTAATAGGATACATGCCTTGTACGTAGTGGTGAAACAATGTGTGTCATACATGATGATTTTAACATACATATTTAGTAAATATCTTAGTTTTTACATTCTTTCTTCAGATGTTCTGTGATAAACATGATTAAGATAAAATTACTATAAGGAGGGTGGTGATGATGATTGAGAGAAAAATCATAATTGGATGGAAAGCCTAGAATCCTCACGTAGGTACCAAACTTGCGTCCTAAAGTAAGCAGCATGAGTACGGTTTCAATGTAGAGGGAGTTGGTAGAATACCTTCAGAACCTGACCTCAGTCTGATAACACTTGTCTTCACTGATGCCTTGGATGAAGGAATATGAAGTACTTACTTAGTTTGCAGTTGCTACCTAGAGCTACTTGCAGCAGGGAAGGTCTGTGAGCACTTTAAATCATAGGGATAGAATTCAAAATTATATTGACAACTCTGTTTATAATCTTTCACAAGTATGCATTCTTCGTATTAGCATTATAATGCTAATACAGTAACCGTATTCTCTTTATGTATGTACCATGGCATCAGTGTAGCATGTAAGTATAAACTGAATGTGCAGCAGAATGGTGTGTTTTGGCATGGGTTTGGGCTTAAAGTTCATTTTGCATAAAGCAAAAGTCTGTAAGATTTTTCTTCAAATTATGGCACAACATGACTTGGGAGATGATGCTAGAGGATCCTTCTATTTCCTTGTTCTGTGCGATGGTGATAGATAATGAAGTCCTAAAGGCTGCTCCTGCATCTGAGCATCTGCTGCTCCTTTTCTGTTTGCCTATAACTTATTTGTCTTATGATATGCTTTCTGTTTGGATAGAATATATTTGTCTTATGAAATGTTGTGTTCAGTCAGATTATTTGGAGTAGATACAAACAGAACTGTTTTCATTTGGGAGAAAGTGAATATTTATAAAGATCTTTGGAACGAAATTACAAATATTTGCTGTTAGATATAAATTGGTTCTCTGGTTTACTACTGTGTGAGGCTTTGGGAAAGATTAAATAAAGCTCAGGACTAGTGAATCATGGAATTCAAACGTGGAAAACACCAATTAGATCATCCAGTCTTTCTGCTCATATACAGTGAATCTCCAGTTTATTTCCTAGTATTCTTCTTTGTTCTGTTATAAAATTCAAAAGCTAGTGGGCTTCTGCCATCTACCTAGTGAGGCTTTTCTATGGCCTAATACACTCGGCTTTTAGGAAGGTTTTCATAATGATGTGTGTGTTCATTCTTTAACCTCATCCTAGTGTTTCTCATTGTTCCTTCATGTTTCCGGTTAAATGGATACAAGTTTTCCAGATGTAATTAGACTATCTCAAGTGGCCTTTCGCAACTGTAGCGCAATGTTCCTGTATATCAGTGGAGAATCCATATGCATTTGCCTATGTTTTTGTTATTCTTTCTATCTCTTAAGCCAACCTCTGTGAGAGTGCTAATCGATCTTCAGGTTTGCGTCACTGGAGAGTGCCTGGAACAGACTGGATAGGTGACTAGCATACCTCAGCAGCAGTTTTGCTGTCTCTATTTTCCTATTTCTAGAACATCAGGGTATGGTATTGGATAGGATACCAGAATTTTTGTGGTTAAAAATAGGATGCCTGCACATGCCAAAGCTAGGTGGTAGTCATAGGCTGCAAATGTAGCAAGTTTATGAAAACACGCACAGATTTCTTTGCAAGTTCAGTTTTAAACCACTAAGAGGGCTCATCAGGGCATAGCTGTTGGTGTATAAAGTCAAGTCTATTCCTTCCTTATGTAAGAAAGGTGTGCTTTTTTGCAAGTGGAGTGCTCAATAATTAATATGCCTCTAAAAATAAAATTTTTGTATTTGCCAAGCCACCTGAGTATTATAGGCAGTAAGAGAGCTTTTTGATGACAACTGGGTGATAGTGATCGAAAGAAAGCTGAAGCAATGCTGTCTAGAAAGATGGGGCACTGCATCCAATCTGTATTTGTTCAGTGGTTATGAAACTGGTACCTCTGGAAGTTATTTGAATGTGTTAAGTAGAAGGGTTAAAAGAATTTGAACTATAAGCTTAAGGGAGGGTTTGTAGAATAAAACCAAGTTTTGTAATTCTGTTGAATGCTTATGAAGTAAAAAACCTTACACCTGTGCAGCAAGATTCTATTCCTGCACTCAGATACTCTCTGTAACTCCCTTTACTTTTGCAAAGCCTGAAAAACATAGGCAGGGATTCAGAGAATGGGATATGTTTTCATGGAAGATCAGGGCCTGAGCTGTTTATCCATCATTATGAAGTACTTTTACCAATAGCTATCATCAGAATTTTCCTTGTCTGTCAAAATTATCATGATTCTTTTTACTTTAGTGGTGCCTTTTGTAAAGTAACTTGGTGGCTTGATCACCAAATGGTCTTCAGAAATCTAGAAACAAAATTTGATTTTAACTTTTGGTAGAAATGTCAGTATTGTGATGACTTGCCATACAGCCGATTTTGATGCTGTCCTTTTATATCTTTAATTACCTAGAATACCCACTGGTGCAGGAGGTGTGGCTTGGCAGAGGCAGTGAGAGCAGAGCACTAGGTCAGCTGTTGTCTTGGGTAACTCATGGGTTTTACTCACTGTGGGCTAGATCCTGGCTGTTGTAACAGTTGTAGTTTCCTGACAATGGTCTCACAACACAATAGTGTAAGAGAACAGCCATAGAGAGGAAAGAAGGAAGTAAAGCACAGTGCCATCAGTGATGATTGCAATTGGTAATAATAGTCACAGGGTGTGGGAGATAGAAATGAATACGTCAGACTGTATATCTAGTGCTGACGGTCTGCAAGATGTAGCGTGTTCACTAGCCTCTCTGAACAGCATCAGTAGGGAAGGAGAGCTCCCTGTACCTGTGCCCCTTGTATGAGACTCCCAAACAATGAACAAAGCATGGACTTCTGGTTCCTCTTTTTGAGAGCTGAATTATTATATAAATAGCAGCTGCATATAAACAAAACAACCATTTTGGTTTCAAGCAAAAGGGAAGAAAAAAACCAACCCCAAACCAAACACGTTTCTATGGTTGAAACAAACATAAATGAATTATTTTCAGTTTGTCTTCTACAGACAAATTCTAGAAAAGCAATGAAAATGTAAAAGGGTGAGACACACTGTTTTTACTTGCAGAAGACTTGAAGATATGCAAAATGGGTGTTTTTTCCAGGTGAGGTGGAGAAATGAGGCAGCAATGGAAGAGTTGTTGTGTGGTGGTCAAGGGGTTTTTTGTTTAAATATTGTAATTCCTGTGACGAAGTTGATTTGACTGAATGTGTATATACATGTAAAAAGCAAGTGCCAGAAAAGAGACTAGAAAGAAGATGTGGAAGACGGAATGTTTACAGCTGTAGACTAAAAATAATTCTTCCTGCATTGTGCACATGTAAAAGTAATTAAAAAAACTAATTTGAAGTTTCTGTAACTGTAACAACAAGTTAGGAGTAATAGGTGAGTGTAGACATATTACTATAACAATAATATGCTCAGATCATTTTTTATACCATGTATTAACAAAAAACCCCCACAACCAAAAGACACTGAACTCTATGTGATTATTTGGAATGTGATAAAGGTTAGTCCATTAAACAGTGTGCTATTATTTATTCTGTTAAGAGAATAAACCTGTTGAACTGGAAGAAAGCAAATTTGTTCTTTCTTATTTATGTGATGGAGCTGCCTTAAATTAGTAACCAATGAGACTCAGCCTTTTAAAGGAATGAGTTTATTGATGAAAAATGATGTGTATGTGTTTCCTCTATGCCATGTTAACTTTATGGGTTAAATTGATTTCTTAGAATAGCAGCAAGCCATGGTTAGAAGAAACATCCCCCTTATGGTACTTCATGTAACTAGAATCCTAATGCTAGAATTGGTTGTTAGATTATTTTGGTTTTAATTAGAAATAATTTACTTTACCCTCTTTTTGAAAAGCAATTCTGTCCTTTTTGTAAAGGACAAGTACCGCGTTGCTGGTTTTCCCACGTCCTACACTTTGTGTGTGTACAATTTTTTTTGTTTAGTACTGAATCATATCATGTGTTAAATAGTGTCCAATGTGAACTGTGGCATTTTGCATATTTTTTTGTAGTATCAGTTTAGATGATGACACAGAATACAGGACCGTAGATAAATAGTTTTCTCTTTACTGAATTTATTTTGTGACAAATCAAGGATGTAAGGGAAATGCGAGCGTGTGGGTTCTCCTGACTGTCTGTGAAACCCTGCTGATGGCACTGGGTTGCTATCAGTGGGATTGCAGAGGTGTAATTTGAGTATACTTAAGAAGTTGAATAGCTGAAGCCAATGATGTCCCAGTGGTCCTTTGAATTTGGCCCCATGAAATTAATTTCCACCTCAGTTTGTACACAGAATAAATTAATTCATACAGACCCAGTGCTACTCTTCTATAATCTGTGTAATTGCTTGTTTATTCCAGCACCTGGTAGGTCTCTTCATCTCTGAACTTTTGTGCTCTGCAATATTAGCTTGTCTAAGGCTGTAAAATTAAAAGTTACTTAAGGATTTTATTGAGCTGAAGCAATTGTGTTTTCCAGCCATTGAGGGTTTGTTTACTTAGCAGTGATTCAACCCCACCCAGTTGTAAGGCCAGCCCAAGCTGTTATCACACAATAGGACTTGGTGTTTGACCATAACTGCACGTCTCACTCAACAGGCAATCAGCATTTTAATTAGTGATTAAAGGAAAGTCATTGTACTCTAGCTCCTTTATCACAATAGCCTAATAATTTTGTGTTGAATAAATAGATAATGCAAAAGGGAAACCTCCCCTCATAATGTTGCTGTCATTAAGAGCTCTTTTACTCGTTTGTGTATGTATTAAAACACACATGACATGAATAGAGGTAATTATAATTACTACAGGTTTTTTTGGCAGATTAGCTGACATTTTTTTCCACTGTAAACCTTTTCCTTTATAATGCCACTCCAAAATGAATGCGGTATTTAAAAGTTCAGATAAAGGTAAGTAGTCATGGCTCTGGCTCACCAAGGTGTGTGGATGTGAATGATTGACTTGCTGTGTCCATCACTGGAATTAAGTAACTTGCATGATGACTGTGATGTACTGTGTAATTGATGGAAGCCCTTTCATAGCATTCTGAGATTGAAATCAATATTTACTTGGAGTGCAACACATGTAATAAGCTGCATTTCTTGTGTAAGCATTGGTCTAGCTCCATTTTTTGTTCAGTTTTGTAGATCGTTCAGAAGCAACTGATACATGTTTTGGTGTGGTTAAAAAATTAGTTAAGAGGATACAAACAAGACACAGAAAACAATCCAGTCTGAAGCTGTGAGTGCACAGAGTTAAAGTATTCTCTTTATTATGAAAGAATTGACACACTTTATTAATAATTTTCTTTATTTACTAATACAAATATTCTTCATCTGCATATCACATAGATGGGAATTATGTGTTACTAAGCTTCACTATGCTTTTATCTGTACTAACTGGGAATGTCAGTTACTAAAACATGTAATAGTTTGGAGACAAGAAAATCTTGCCTTCTATGTGCCCAAGAGATAGATTTTTCTCAAGTAAACAAGTTATTGCAAAAGTATAGTGCTGTAAATACACAACTTTATTTATTTAAAGCAAGTATGCACCTTTGATGCTTGGGAAGACTTAGTATGAGGGTTTTCTGTTTCTTTCTTTGTTTTTTTCTTTTGAATAAAACCACTCTAATTTGTAATGAACTTAAAAATTTCCGACTTGGAAATTATAGGACATGGTAGCTAAAGGGACATGGCCAAATGGATTATTTTGGGTACTTTGCAAAGGATGTATACACCCAGTTCTGATTACTTAGAACAGAGAATTTCAAGTGCAGTGCCGATTGTCATCAGTGCTTGCTTTCCTAAGCTGTTATGTTCAGGTATTAAGGTTCAGAGAGCTGTGAGGGCAGGGACTGTTCACGGTCCCATTGCTTCATGATGCGCTTTTGAAGCGTTGCAGCTCTTGTTTTTAAGAGTCAACACCCACTCCATGCTCTCTTGATACACTCTTAGTAATCTTCTCTGCTGGCAACTTTGGCATGTTGAAACAACAAGCTCACCCACACCTGACTTGATAAAAGGAGCTCTGACATAGATGCAGTGGTAATTTGCCACTAGATTTTTAGAAGTGATGTTAAACGATTTTGCGTGTTATGTTCCTGAAGGTATCAGAAGCATTATGGGAACCCGTGTAAGGAACAGCTTTCATGTACAGGTTTTTTTGTGTGCATTTTTTTATCTATCCTTCCTTCCCTACCCCTGCCTCCCCTAACGGGTAAAGTCCACAGAGACATTTAGACTTTTTTGGTGCTGAAATAGTATTTAACTGCTATTGATTTTTTTTTTTCCAAAGTTGATTGTTAGTGGGATTGTGAGGCCTGAATTACTAACACATGTTGCTTTATAGGCTTTTTGAAGAACACATGCAAATACCTTAAATGCTCAAAGCAGAGGGGAAATTAAATATTTGATGTAAAGACTGGATAGGCAGCATGAGGGATGTGAACAGTAATGGACACAGATTAGGCACACACATTTTAGTTAGACTAGGGATAGAAAGGGAGGTTGTTAACTCCACTTACATAGATCTAGAAATGTTGGCTTTCATTTAGAGACTCTTTTTGTCTCTCTAACTGGAAGTCTTTCAAAACTTCCCTTCAGTATGGAGAGAGCCTAGACTGCCTTCCTATTTTGTACCATGGTAACATGCAACTTCAATTCATGTGTAAATAATATGCTGTGAGTTGTGCGTTATTCTGTGTAGTAGGATTGTTCAGGGAACAGAAAATGTTTAACAGATCAGATATTTTTTTAACCTGCTTGTCTTTGAAACTTAAATAACATTTTAAATGTATTTATAATACGTAGCTTAGTAGGAAAAACATACATGGAATACATGAGGTACCAGTGCTAAAAGTTGCTAACTGAGCCATAATCCCTCTTCCTCGTAGATTTGTATTCCCAACAACTGAATTATCTTGGTAAATGTCAAATCCATATGTAGGGTGCTCCCATTAATTACAGTTCTGTTGAAATGTTATATCCATATAACCACATCTAACAATATTCATGAGATAAGTCACATAGCAGCATACTGAGTGATCGGTAGTTCATATTAGCAATGCCTTACAGCTGTCCAGTCTAGAAAATTTTGGGTACAAATCTGAGCCTCAGTTGTTAGTTCTAACAAAACCAGATCAATCAAAAGATACTGGCTTTACAACTACAGATATCAGCTCATGTATGGAAGTATGCACATCCTAACCCAAACTCTTATTTTGCCTCTTCCATATATATTCCTTCCTGTTCTGTGTCAGTTTTGACCAGAAGTCTGTGGGAGTGCCAGTGCCAATGCCAGAGAGCTTTCAGCTGCTAGGCTGCCAGCCTCCAGTGTGGCCACCAGACCTGCTGTGATCAGGTCTCCATCGATGCATCATTGACAAGAAGCAATCTAGAGGTTTCAGAAAAAGATCTGCCCACGGTAGTAATTTCCGTTGTAAACGTTAAGAGGTCAAAACAATTTTTGGGGAACTGAGACACAATGTTAGCATTATTCTTGAACCCCAAGATGGCCTCTGACATCACTTTTGGAACATATCTCTTTCAGTACAAAGTGCTAGCTGATCTCCACACTCACCCCCAGCTCCCTTTATGTACTGTATTTTACTCTGTTTTTTAAGTTAGCTGTACTTTTTCAGGTTGCTAGTGAAAATGTTTTTACCTTCTGCTGATGGGGATGTTGGTGTCGCTAGCTGTTTACAATCATATCCTCTTTCCTAATTTATTAGAACAGTGCTCTGTGAGACCTGATCAATTCATATGCATTTGGAGTGACAGGGGAGTGAAGGCATTTTTAATGAGAGAATTCACAGGGAGAATGATGTTGGCCCATTTTCATACAGTGGCAAATCTCCATTTTTTCCTGGAAAAAGAAATGGAGAAATGGAAAAAAGTGCTTCAAGTTCCGTAAAGAAGGACAAGACCAGACTTGGAATCAGTCTTAATGATTTTATGCTTGCTATCCAACTTAGCTCTGTTCCTCTTGCATACTATAGAAAAAATCCCAAGAAAAGAGAAGTCAAGGCTCTTGTGAATGACACTCATAAACATGAAGTGCACTTGTATGGCGGGCTTTTACATTGTCCTTGTTAGTGAAATAGTGATGGGTGGAGGTTTTTCTTGAGTAATGACAGAGGTGAGTTACTGTAGTCACTACCACCACCATAAAAGCGTAATTCTAAAATAGATGATACCAAACAGTACTAAAATTAAGTGGTGTTACTGTGATTCCTGTAATATTTGTGATAGCAGCTGGGTGTTCTGTTATGCCTGGATCCATTAGCTGCACTGTGTCTCTGCTTTCCCAGTCTTGCCTTTAGCTGAAGCAATGCCTGGTGGGTGGAGTGAGTGGATCAGGAGGGAAATGAGTAAAGGAAGGAGCACTGCAGGGAGAGATGGGCCTTTATTCCAAATTAGGAGGACAGAGCTCTCTTAGCAGTGGGCAACATTGAGGACATAGATCCTATATGCTTGAGTGAGAGATGGGGAGGTTGGGGATGCAAATGAGGGCTGTGACTTTGTGCTGCGCACCTCCATGGTGAAGGCTCCCAGGCACAGATCCTCTGTAGGTGGTGTGTAGGACACTGTTCCAGAACAACCAGATTGTGAGCTGGGAAGTTGAAGGGTGAAGGATCCCCGTTAGGATGTGTGGTCCCCTGAATCTGCACTGACTTTTTTTACCTAGCCCAGTAAATTATCATATGACAACTGTTCTTTTCAGTTCGTAGTTCATTTTCATATTGCTTAAAGGCTAAGAAATATCTCTGTGCTGCAGAAAGCAGCTACACATCTGGGAGAGGTTTTCGTGTTGGTGGATTTACTTGCAGTCCAAGGCTCAGTTATCTCCCTCATGAACAGTGTGACAAGCTCATTTTTTTAAGAAAAAACTAAAATTAGTATGAAGCTTGGCATGATATTTGGAATGACTGTTAGCCAGACTATTGCGGAATTGCATATATTTCTCTTCTTCTTTCTCTTGAAGAAGGTTTTGATGTAATGAGCAACTTTCTCTGTAACACAACGTAAATAAAGCAAAGTCTTCTCTACTACCATCATTAATACGTACTGGTTGTATTATATATGTGCATGATTGATACCTATGAGAGCAAGATGGGCATTACATCATGAAGCTTTCCTACCAATGGAATTGCTAACCCGGTTGTGTAGATGGGGTTTTCAATAACTGTTTTGTACCTTTAATACTGTAATCACTTCTGGCAGATGGTAGTAAATATGACTTTCATGCTCTTTATAAAACCTCTAAAATCAGTTTAATAGTAACTTCATACTTGTGTCAAGTAGTATCGTGGTAGGTTTTCATAACTCAAATGCCACCCTTCATTCCTATCTGCTGGATGACACGTGCGTGGAGGGGAGGTTTGTAGTTTCCTTTTAATTTTTATTACTCATTCACATGTGATTTACCTGTCACTTAGTTGGAGACTTATTTCCTCTGCAAATATCAGAGAAGAGTAGACTTGTAGACTCCTGTTGTCCCTCCTTCCTTTTCTGGTCTCTCCTGATGTTTTTCCTCCCGTTGTGTATTCCTGCTGAGGTTAAACATAGTGGCAACATGCCAGTCCATTTTGGACAACCTGCCAGTTTGGGAGTGGGATGTTCATTGCGATGTGGTCCATGCCCTTCCTTCCTAAATAGTAAATACATAACTCCTAAGTAGCTGACTTAGCTAGTTCATGCTGAGTTCCAGATCTTATTTCTGTAATGTAGTTGTACCATCCTGGTTGGTAGTGGCTTGGATTGCTGTGAGGCAAGGGGATCACTTTTCTTCAGCCTCTTAGTAAGTTTTTTTATGATTTCTAGTGTACGATCATATTGACAGAAAACCCATTATATTTTTGGCCCTGTAAGAAGGTAGCTGCAGAAATTTTTGCAGTTAACGGAATAAGATCTTGAGAACCCTTAAATTATGGACATGTTATGTTTGTTGTAATGTTATGTAAGTTGTAATTTTTTTTAATAGGCAGCATTGTTGATGTCAAGTTACAAGGCCATGTATATTTCCATGCATAGTATTTTGTAGTAATCTGTACATATTAGCTGTTCAGAATCCTTTGCAAACATGCAGATTCCCAGTAGTCCTTTCCCAGTTATTAATGCAGCTGCCACTTATCACTGGTGCTATTATCCAGAGTTATCAGCAGTTAATAAACACGTTATCCTCCTAAGCTAAACTTTAACAATGTATGCTTTAGTAATAAAAATAGACCTATAAATGGTATAAAATATATAAGCTATTTATAGAGCTATTAAAAATATATAATACATTAATATGTGATTTATTTTTTAACATTAACATAAATGCTCCTAGCCACTTGTCATAGACAAATGTTATTCTACAGCTTTAGATTATTACTATTCTCATAAAAGTTAGAGGACCTACTTGGAAATGAGGATCCTCTTTACAAAATGTATAAACCACAACAGGAGGATATAGCCACATATTCTTATGGAGCTGACATGAAGCTAGTTAGTACTTCCTATCGAACGCCTCCTCCTAGACCTAAGGCATAGACTCAAAATAGTTTTACAACTAAATGTTTACAGTATACAAAACAAAGTTTGGGTTTTTTTTAAATGTACATCTGAACAATTTACGGTATTTATATTTTTAATGAATTTGGAATTCTTTACTTAAATTCTGTTCACTTGGTTTGGGTTGAACGAAAGCCTGAGATGGGGGGATTCTGTTTGTTAGCTTGTATGTTGTCACTCTGGCTTATCTGAAAATGTATTTGTTGTCCCTCAAATCCAGCAGTCACTGTTCCTTGATTTGCAGTTTGCATTTTTTGGCATGCTGCAAATCCAGTAAGGTCTTATGACATGCATTCTGCACAAACTTCTACAGCATTTATTTTCACATCTGAATTATCATTCTTCTATAAAATATATTGTACCTGTATTTTCAGAACCCTCTCTAATCCTCTAGTTTCTCATTTTACAGAGAGATTTCATGTCATGAACACTCTGGCTAGGATAACTCTTTGAAGGTTTCTTAACGATTATTGTATTGTAAGCTGTCAAATGGCATTATTTTTGGCAGGCAGTAATGCAACTGTCTTTCTAATTAAGTTTTATAACTTCATAAGCATAGAGTTCATTTATATGGGAACTAGAACTGAAAGAGTGGACTTTGTTGTTATTAACTTATTTTAATGCAAGTTGTGTGTTGACAGCCTTACCTGGTGTAAGAACATGCTGAGTCCAGCTTGGTTTTTGATAGTTTTTGTTTCCTGTGGTGGTGGCTTATGGTTGATTTGTGTGTTTGAGGGTGTTTTGATGTTGTGTGGGGGTTTTGGTTTTTTCTTTTTTTTGTGTGGTGGGCTGGCTTTGGTTTGGTTGGCTTTTTGCTTGTTTCATATTGTTTCAGCTGCAGGTTAGATATAGGAGAAGCTCTTCAAAGAACTTTTAATTCATGGTATATGTTCGATGACAAGTGCACAGTGTCATTTTTGGAGCCAAATTATGGGCGTTTGTGGAGTAGATGGTGGATGCACTTCGAGCTGGTTTAATGAATGTATTTTGATGCAGCAATATTTCATTTTGGTGGTTGGTGTCTTCTGTTTCGCTGATCAAAACAGACTGACCACACAACAAAGCAGCGAGCTGCACAGTGTTGGTGAGAAAACATTGCAATGGGGAGAAATGAAAAAGTCATCTGTACGTTGACTAGTCACTGCGTGTGCATGTGGGGATTGCATGGTTGACTTGCTAGACGTCTTTCACGTAGAACGTCATTTCTTACAACCCATTTTTTGGTTCTTGTAATGTGCTGTATTACAAATACAGCACTGCTGTAGGCACTCTTAAAGCTGTGCCAACCTTGTGCCGACTGTGCCTTCTCTTCAAGTGGTTTTAACTGTGAGTTTTATAGCCTTTCAAGTATGCTTGATAAATGAAAGTCTGAAATGGCATTTGTACTGCAGCTTAAAAATATGCATGTTGTAAAGCTATGCAGAAGCAAGGAGTTGAACCTGCACACTGGGTTTCAACTGTTCAACCAGAGATAAAGATGACTGAATTCAATCTTAAATTTTATAGAACTAAATTTAATGGTGAGCACAATCACACTCTGTGGTGATTGTTTTCAGTGCTGCTTTATTAAGTTACGTAATGGCAAGAGTTCAAACTCCAGAGGTTGTTGAAATGGTAGATTTAGCAACTACATTAGAATGCTTGTCAGTAACAAGTATATGGGTTTTCGAAGTGTAGAGACTTTTACCTGATACCACTGTAGCTCGTGATTTTTGTTCAAATAGTTTGGAGGTTTTAGACTTAATACCCTGCTTTTTAAAAATGTTTTAAAATCTTGTTTTATTCCCCAAAGATTTGTTTTCTGCTGTTGCGATTAGATGATGACAGCTAGCTGGCTTTTAAAATTGATCAGGAAGTATTCTGGCAGTCATTCAGTGTTGTAATAGCACTTTAATGGATATGAGCTATTCACCCAGATCAGACTCAATGTCAAAACAGGCGAAAATACAGCTGTCACTCTGGACAAGAAGTTACACATATGCAAGCAGCTGCTAATAATACTGGAAAGGAAGCCTTGTAATAATGCTTTAAAGGTGCATGCATGGATATGCATACATACTGCTTCTGCATGTGTAGAGGCCTCATAACAAACATGCTAGAGGCATTATTTTCTGGCCATGAATGTGCTTAGGAAAAACAGAAAAGTGAAACATGCGAGGAAGTTGTGATAAGTTTATTATGTGCTGGTGGGCTCCAAGCTTTTTTGAAGAAAGAAGCTCTGAATGAAGTGTTGCTAGGACTGTGGTGTAAATTTTATCTTTTAACAGAGTGACGACGTTGTGAGTCCTCATTTAATGCATGTCTTGTGCTGTTGGTTTCTGCGGAACTTTGACCATGCATATAGATGAAGAATATGGATACACAAATGCAGTGGCTTTTTAAAAGGCAATTTTCTGTTGGAGAACTTAGTAACAGTATCTTAATGCTCGTATATATGTTAGAATATGATTTTTTGTCAGGGTACTTTGCTCTCCTTTGTCTATGTCCTAGGCGTTAAACTGATTGCGTATATGGTTTAAGACCTTTCGAAATCAGAGAGGTAATTGAATAATCTTCATGTGGACAAAAGCATTCGTGCTTTCCTATCATGAGAAGCATATGTTGTTATACTTTGATAGATCCGCTGTTTGATATAAAGGAAAACTGACTTCAAGGGATGGTATGTTAGCTTTCCTATTTGGAATTTTAGGATGGTAAGTAAATGTAGAGTACAGAAATACTTTGCTATTTGGCGAAATGATGCTCAAGAAAGTCAAGAAGATTGGGGAACACCTTGTACCCCCTTTAAAATACAGTAGCACATCTCTTGCCTAATACAGGCTATTGCCAAAGCTAATTTGATAGTGTACAGGTGATGTCCTTTCTTGATTTTTTTTTTTTTTTCCCCCCCCTACTCTTGCTTATATTAATGAGTCTGGCTTAACTTTGTCTTTTTACGGGATTTTTTCCCGTAGAGTTTTAGCTTGATGTATTTCCCAATGTTAAAAATACGTGAGAATTAGGACCTGCAAATTTACAAGAAATGCAGATTGTCCTCTAAGTATATTAGCTTACAGAGCTATGTGAACATATTTAAAGGGACAAGTTTAGATGTTACAAGAGAGTATTTTGAGAGTCTGGAACTTAGTAAGTCACTTGGATTGTGCTTGTATTTAAATGTAAAAATTCTGTAATGAAGTTTGAGAGTTAAAAATAGGAATTATATCTATATATGTACACACACGTAATTATATTCCTGAGCTTTCTCTTTTTCAGATGCACACTAAATAGACACACCAAACTGCGTTCAGCAAGTGTGAGGAGGATAAAGTTGACGAGAATCTTAAGGATTAGCTCTCCTTTTGTGTGGCTCAGAGGCATGGGAAGGACTCTGAACAGGCCAGTGAAGCAGTCCATGCTAAAATGAGAAGTTGTCTGCCTGGGCTGAGATGTCCGAGACAGGGTGATCCTTGGGGACAGCAAGTAGAGGAATGCGTGTCACCTTAGATCATTGAAGCACTGAGAGGAGGAGGAGCGGGACTAGCCCATACGCAGTTCTTGTCGGCTAAAGCATTCTGGTTTTTGTGTCATTTCTACTCTACAGCAAAAATAAAAGTAAGCATTACATAGTGCTACATGTGACGTGCATCAGGAGCATGCACTTAATAGACTCATTCCTGTTCCTCTATAAACGTGTAGATCTGCATTAGACTCGAAATTGTGCCCATATAAATGGAATACAGTCATGTTGTGTATAAGCAAATCTATATCCTGCACTGCTTGCCATATATCTGAAAGCTAGATGTTACATGTTTCATCCTTTTGTAACCTTCTTCTGGAAAAGGGAGTTATTTGCAAGCGTTATGTATCCCTCCTGGATGACTTAGATTTTCAGTGAATGCTGAGTTTTTAAGTCTTTACAAAGTACAGTTCAAGAATTGTATTGTTTTGTATTTTGTATTTAAATTGTATTTAAAATTGGAATCTCTTCACTCTAGCAAAATTTTTAAAGAGAAAATGGGCAGTATAGTATTTACTCATAGATGCTGTGGGATTACTTACTGTGGTGTTCTTTTCTTGAAGTCAGCCTGGACCAGGAGAAAAAATTGCCTTTAAAACACTAACCAGAACGAATGTTTTCCTACCTGCAAATTGACTTATTTTTTTTTCTTCCACAGTCCTGTCTCTCCCTTCAAAATTGAAAATTTACTTCTTCGAACAATAATGTATGATATTTGTCTGCCTAACGTTCCTTTTCTTTTCTGCTCTCTTGCTATTCTGTGAAAGATTTGCAGTGCCTATAACTGCTCAGCACATTGAGAAGAAAATACACACCTCTGCGCTCCTTGTAACTTTTACAGGCTTTCAGAACTGGTTCCCACCATGGTAACCACATATGGCTGTGGAATCGGGATTATGGCAGACCTGCAGCACAGGCATCTAATGACTTGCTGTGCCTAGTATAAATTGCTCAAACAGCATCCTTCCAAGTTTTCCTCTCAAGGGAGCAAATGCTTTAAAGAATGACCTTCCTCTGCCCCAGCACGTCAACCTGGAAAGTTTCTATTTGCTATTGAATTCTTGACAAGTAATAGGCAGTACTTAAACCTGCTTAGGACATAAAATGTGAAAGATGTGCTGCTTTTTTCTTTAAACCAGTGTTGTTTTCTTTAATATCGCATAAAAAGTATGTTGCTTGCATTTCAGATTTTTCTTTGCTTTTTTTTCTTGTGACAAGTCATCCAAAAAGGCATTTTGTTTTTAATGCCTCCTCTAAAATTAGAAGACCTAAAGTATCTTTTCAAACCCATTGTTGTCAACCTTCTCATCCTTGAATTACACAATACTAAAATGTTCACTCCCTCAGAACTGGAAGGACTAATAGTACCCTCTATGCTTTCAATAAATGACAATACTAAAAATATTTATTATCTTAGTCATTTTTCTGAAACATCTAATCCACGAGTGTTTTGCTCTAACAGAAAACCAGTTCATTTTAAGTCATCATTAAGCAAGCAGAGAGCAATTTGCAGCATTGTCTTTGATCAGTTGTTCTGATACTGGTTCTGAACTGAGTCTTGCTACTTGCACTCAGTGGAAATCCCAGAAGTTCTTTCATAATCATTTTTCTTAGTGCAAAATTAGAAATTATTGTTAAGATTCAGGGGACAAAAATGTTATTAGAAACAAAAAAGAATCCATATCGGTTGTCCTCCTTTTTAAACTGAGGAAAATAATGTGCAATTATGGCTAATTACATATAATCCTTAGTAATCCTCCACAGAAAGTACAAACTGTCAGGCCACACGGTTCTTTTCAGGACTTGAGTTGCTTAAGTATAAATCTGAGGTGGGGATGGGAATGGTTGGTTTTTGTTGTGTGGGGTTTTTTTAATATGTTCAGTGCTGACGTTTCAACACTCTTGTTATGACTTAATATGGAATGCTGGTTAAGAAGGTAGTGGGGAAAAAAAAACAGACCCCCAATAAAGCTGAAAAAGGTAATTAAAAATAACCAAAACTGATTTTTGTCCTTTAGAAAGAGTAACACTTGTGAGGTTTAGAAGTGTTATCTTTGGAGATTTTCTCACTTGGGCAAATGGTTAATATGAAAGAAATGTCTGTGGACTTTTCCCAAATATATTTGTTGTTTATGCTTTTAGGGGGATGTATTAGTCATGGTGGGAAGGAGGGAGGTGGGGGGCAATTCTTTCATTCTCAAAAGAACTGTGTGACTGTTACATTTTTGTATAACTGAGATCTGTTGACTTTTGGTATCCTTGTTTTAAAAAGCAACGAACCAAAAAAAACTCACCGCACAAAGCCCAAGCAAATCGCAAGTGTTGTGGATTAAGAGACAGTGTTGTAAAGGTATGCTTCTAGCAAGTTTACTCCTGTAGGGATTAAGTCACCTGTGCGGAAGTGCTCTGTGTTTTAGGCCAATCTATGAAAATGTCTAATGTAGAACTGAAAGTTTCTATTCACACCATTTACTCCAAATATTGTAGTTTGTATGAATTGTTGCTGAAGTGGCTGAATGTTTTGGTAAAAGCATCTTACAAGTAGAAGATGCAATTTAATGCTTTGCACTTGATTGAGTTTCATTTTTTCAGGTTGTTGTTTCTGTATAGAAAGTAAACGGCAGTGCAGTTTACTTGGAACACACCCGTCTGCCAGGCTCGCTTTGCTTAAAAGCATGTATATTGTGTTCGTAAAGGGTTGCGTTTTTCTTGGTGTGTGGGGTTTTTTTTTCCCCCTTGCATTATTTTTTTTCATTATCTAGAGAAGGGTTGGTATTAATTAACACACATGCAATATGACCATTTATCATTTTCATTGCAAGGGTCTGAGGCTGATCCTTTTGCACTCTGTAAATATATATAAAAATATTACGTGTATGAGAGATTAGAAATACTCTTGAAGTTTAATTTGTCTATTTACCAACATTATTCCCTGAGGCCTGTATTTTATGCACATGCCTTTCCAGAGCACGCTTTACTGCTAATTGAACTTAACCCAAGCCCCTTTGCTTATCTTTGTTTCTTTCTCATTCCCATCCCTCACGCTCTTGTAGAGAAAACTATAGTCAGATTTCAAATGTCTTTAAATCTTTAATCAACTTTTTTTTTAAGAACATGTCAGGTCCATTAGTGTGGTGATGAAGGACTTTGAGGGAATGGCAGAACTTTTGTCCCAATACTGAGAAATCCAGGACTTAGAAATTTTGGGGAATGCAACAGCTTCCTTCCTCTCTAGCCTATACCCACAGTAGCCGTTCTGACTTGTGGCACCTTTGGCGTTCCTGCTGCCTGTTTCCCCAGCCATGGAGCCTGTGGTAGCAGGCAGTACGGCTGTTGCTGTTGTGTTTCTGAGGAATCCTTGCTGCGTTGCCACATCACTTGTGTTCTTTTCTGCCTGAAGAATACCCACAGCAGTGGATAGCATGAGCCTTTCTGTGGTGTGTGCAAGCCTTGGGCTTAACTCAAACACTAATGAAAGCAAGTCCTGTGGCTGTATGCTTTCCCTGTATGCCAGCTGGTGTGTCCCAGACAAGCGTAGCTGCTATGCTGGTGTTTGGGGGGGTGTGTGTGGAGTGGGAGTGTATACAACAGTGGGGACCTGTGCCACTGAGTTCACTGAACTTCTGATTAGACTTGAAATTGAAATCAGGCCTGGTGTATGGTGGGCAATCACTGTGGACTATGTTGAATTACTGTGTTTTGGTTTTTTTAACTATTCGGGATTTACAGTCTGTTCCATATGGGTGGCTTGCAGGCTTTGTTTTCAAAACTGCATTTTGAAATAGCTTAGTCTACAGTTGTCTTAATGACTTATTGTCTTGCTAAGGTCCTTGTCCATTAAAAAATAGCAGTCTTCTGTCCAACTGTAAATGGAAGAATGACTGTATTTTGGCTATCAGTGCTATCTGGGAGTCCAGTAACAGATGTGTGATAAAACTGTCTTGATGCTCGTATTCTTCCTTTGCAATGGGAAGAGGTGGCTCTGGATACTAGCACTGTGAGGCTAGAGAAATGTCTGTCCTCCTTGGCCTCTGCTCATGGAGCAGAGTCTGCAGCTGCCCTATGGTTCATGGTCTTTAGGAAGCAATCCTAAGCACCACCGTGCTCTTGGATGTTCCTGAGAGGAGCCATCACAGGCAGTTTAACTATACTCCACATATCAGATGAGATAAGAATCATATGATGCATGGTGTCAGCAGGAGTCTGTAGATCAAATAGCGTTAGTGGGTTTTTACTTTGTCCGTAGCCAGCAGGTGCTAATCCATTGAAGCCTCACTCAAGGCTGTGTAAGATTTCTATACATTTGCAGCACAGCATTATGGAAGTTGAAGAATTACTGAGAAGCGGTAACTACGATGGAATTTTGCAGTGCAAGTTAATGACATTTCCTTGTGGATTATTCCACGTGGAGTAGCTGATCTTTGCCATTGCTTCAGTTTGTTAACCGTAACCACTGTTTGAAATTTTTTTTCCTCTTCGTGCACAGCAGTCTCAGCTGTTTTGTGGCAGGCCAGTAGTAAACACACACACTGCACTGCCACCTTTTGCCCTCTTCTGTCTTAGTGAGGGGCCCGTCTGCCCAGCTCCAGCGTGTAGCTGAGAGGAGCATCTGGCCCATTGTGATTGGAAACTTGCGGGGTAACTGATTCCTTATGCAGAATTAAGGATGCTGAAATAGACCCTGATGACAGCAAAGCTTTCATGAGAGGGTTCAAGAAGTTGACATTGATGCCTTAGAACAGTTGAAAGGAAATAATGACGTGGAAGTGAACTAATATAAATAATTTAATAGGAAATCTCTGTGCAGTCTCAAATACAGTCATCTTTTGTTCTGAAATATGTCAGTGTCTGGCTATTTTGCTAGTGTTATGGAGCCAGTATAAAGATCTAGAAAACCTGTAAAATATTGTCACCAGCAGAATAGCAGAGTCAGTGCATTTCAAAAGAACAGCAGTTTTTCAGAGAACAAATTAGGCAAAGCAACATCGGGGGAGGGAAGGAGCATTTTATCCTTACAGGTCTTATCATTACCATTTTACCATTACCCTGTGTGTGATCTTAACAGTTTGGGAGTTGACACTTTCACGACATACTGCGCAAAAGTACTGGAAATACAGTTTCCTGGAGTTGGGGGGGGGGGAAATGGAACAAGGTTAGCCTGTTATCTCAGTAACTTGAGAAATATCTCTCTAGTTATGTTTAATGCATTACTCATCAGAACTGTTTTTTTTTAATTAAAAAAAGAGAGGTGGAAGCTGGGCACTACTACTGGGTGACAAAATATGAATAATCATCAATCCTGCTCTACAGAACAGTTTAGGGATAGCTGCAAATATCCTTTGCTGGAGTAGTTAGGGTTATTTTGGAATATCAGTTTGAAAATAAAATGAAACAAAATGCAGTTGTGCACCACCCTTTTTGTATGTTTATTATATGATGCATTTAAAATAATCTGTCAGGAGTTACATTTTCTTTGCACTGAGTGTGCCTCTGTGTGTGTAGCTGGGAGGTTTGTGTGAACAGATTTTCTGTCCTTCAGTTTTTGAAGGCTTTTGGCTTAGGTTTATGTGGTTTAACGATGTTTTAATAAAAGGTTAGAATATCGTATACAGTTATCTTCAGCAGCATGAATATTGGAACAAAGTACAGTTTCATTAGTAGACTTCATCTAGAACAGTTTTCTGGGTTTGAGGTAACTAAGCTGGGAGGCAGTAGACCTAATCTTAGACAAGTTTTGATTTTGTTTTTTTCCTTTTTTTTTTTCTTTTCCCCTGGAGTCCTTTTCTGCTATCTGGTTGCAGTCTAATTTCCATTGTATTCACTCTGCTATAGAAATACTTAATGTCAGGAAGGAGATATTTACTGGAATACACGAGTCCAGAATTCATCATGATTCAGTGTGAAATCCGCTCGCCCTTTGCTCACCACCCCCTCTTGAATTGGAATGAAATGTGCCTTAAACTGAAGTGAAATACATCACATGCAGCAACAGTGGGCCCTCGCTTCGCCTCTATTCCTGGTGTGAAATCGATACACTATCTTTCCTCCTGACCTGTTCTGTGACCTCCATTGCAGCTTTCATGCTGAACAGCAATTGCTTTGAACAGTCTGGGTCTGCCACAGCTCACAAATGATTCTCAGCTTCTGTCTAAAACTGGTGCTGGTAACAAAGGCTTGATTTTAAATAATGCAGTTGTAGTCATCATCTAATTATGAATTATATGAAAGTGCATGGTCTTCTATTATTAAACACTCTCAATACCATGTACAGTATGTATGCAGCCAGAATAACTCCTCACTGAGAAGGCGCTGGAGTTGTGTTCCTAAATGTATCTGATAAAGTTGCTATGGAAGAGGAGAAATGTAGCAAATACTTCAGAAGGCTATTCATGCTATTTTTAGGTGAAAACACGTTTTTCTTTGACTTTATTATCACTGGCTAATGTGGTACAATTATTTTTTTTTACTAACACTTGCATTTTTGAAGGCATAAACATATTGGACGATGCATACATTCAAAGGAAGGGGACTGTTTCTCAAACTAAGATGTTTTAAAGCTGTTACAAAACTAAGCAACACCCTATCCTTTGCTTAAAAAGAAAAAATCAAAACGGAGAGGAAAATACATTCTGCGTTCTTGATTACTAACTAATAGCAATTCAGGAAATATCAGCATTTTTAAGATTTATTTATTTATTTATTTACTTTTGACCATAATTTACCCAAGGGTTCCTGAAAGCAAAGATGAATTGAAGATATAATGGGCATTTATGCTTGCACCAAGAAGTCTATTGTGCTATTAGATAGATTACTTTAATAGCCTTTACTGGCTTTGAAATTAAGAAGCTACGTGAACTGCTGGGTAAGCATTCATTTTTTCCAGAATTTTGTGGTAGAAATAGGATATCTATGGATTTCTGTTATGAAATTAATGTCTCTTAATGGAGTGTTCCTCTGCCATTCTTCTTCTCAAAACAAAAATGTAACTGTAGCAATTTTGGCATTGTGATTGAAGTAAAAATCGGCTTTCAGCGTAGTGTAGTTTACTAAGCAGTGCTAAACCCTGTGATGATAAGTGTACTGTCTGGATTTCACTTTTTAAACTGTTTACAGTCAAATTAGTAAGAAAGAATATTGCTCTCTGTATATATTTTAACAATACTTATCTATATAAATAATCTAATTATTTTATTGCTGCTTCATATATTGATTACGGCTGTTACCAGCTTAGATTTCTTACATCACCAGAATCTGGGAAGAGAGAGGTGTATAATAATGGTGTCTGTATAATACAAAGAACCATACGAGTGGTTGTGAATCACTGGTGTCGGACTAAGTAGAATGTTACTGAAATAATATCCGTTTGTTAAATGATATCTGTTTGGAACATCTTCCAGTGATCTTTAGTGTTAGTTTTACCAATATTGTTACCTTTACCTTTATTTGGAGAACTTAAGGTGTGTACAGCTTGCCCCATTTCCAAAATGTAATCGTATTATCGTAATGTAGGGACTCAGGACATGCTTATTGATGTAGTATTGCTGTCCAGTAGCAGTATTAGAAGAAAAACAAACCAAACCCCCAACCAACAAAACAACCCAAACAAAACAACAAAAAACAAACAAACCCAACAAAACAACAAAACCCAACAACAAAACAACAAAAAACAACAAAAAAACCCAAACTGTTTCAGGAATCCTCTTAAAACATGCCTAAATGGGCTCATAAGAATCAGTTAACCAGATCGAAAGTAAAATAAGCAGGTGGCACTGCTGGGAAGTTTTTTTTTATCCTTCTCCCCTTCTAAGCAAGTTGAAATGCTTCTTAAAAAAATAAAAAAAAAAAAGTTCTGCTGCATTTTTCTCTGAGGCTTTTGGTAGCACCAGCTGTTTTCTCTCCATTAATACATTTAGATTGCCTTATGTTTTCACTTATTGAGTGAGGTGTATGAAGAGGTGTATCTCAAAAAAAGAATAAGGCCCAGTCAGCAATAGGCAGTGAGGAGTTTGTACAACTCCAGGCTTATTTTCATTAACTTTGGACTGATCTGTTAGCTGTTTGTACAAGTCCTTTGTTTCTAAAAACAAAAATGTAGTAGTCTAAATGTGGGTGAAGAAACATAATGCAATATGTTCGGCTCAAGCCGGTATTAAAGAATAGATGCGTGTGCAATAGCGTAGTGTCAAGGAATAATATCCCCATTCACTTATCTGCAAAAAACCAGAAGCTGATCTGGTTGCTTGCAGTGTTGCATCAAAATCATGTTTGCATACCTATGATGGAAATTGCACTTGCAAAACAAGAGGGAGAATTTTTGTTACTTAAGAGTCAATTCCTGTTCAGATGCGCATATGCGAATGGTGTGCGTGCATGTTTCTGCACACATGGTGCTACAGTTCAGTATCTGCAGAAACTCAGGCTCCAAGTAAGTAAAGGAAAGATAAGTAGCTCATATTTCCATGTTGCTGCTGCTGGTGTTTCTTTGAAACGCAGTTTTAGTTGAATATAATCTTTCTGTGAGAGTGTGTTTTGTGAGGAATTACCACACGGTTCAAGAACTGTTCTTGAACTCAGAAGTTCAAGATCAATAGTAGGGGTCCCCCATTCATACGAACAGTCAGTTTTAATAGTGAGAGATTTATAAGGCTGTATAGTGCTCAAAATAATTTTTGAAGCAGCACAATAGTATGCTAACCTAAAAATAAAGTGGAGAGTCCTTCTCCCTTTTCCTTTCATGGAATACTCCCAGACAGCATTTTTCAAACATTTTATTAAAGTGAAATTCCCTTAGCCAGAGGAGTTTGTTATTGTTACTGTGAATATGAGCAAGTAATAAGATGTGTGTTTCCCTCCAATGAATTGTTGTGCAACAAGGCTTGATACTAATTCTACCTTTTCCGAAACCTGATATCAAGCAATTTGTCTTCTAAATAATACTCCTAAGCACTAAACTTGAAATATTCTGGCTTCAGCCCAAGTCAAACTTCGGGAAGCGTATTCTCAGGAGCATATTCCCTACCTCTGTAAATTTAATTGTTATAATGAATAGAATACATATGTCAAAATACCACTTATGAGTTTTACCTGTTTACTTTTTGTTCCTGAAACAGAAACATCAAAATGACAGCATGAAGCTCACATAAAGGCTTTGGAGGCAAATTACTACTTTGTTTTGTTTTGTTTTTTTTTTTTAAAAAAAAAAGAAATAAATTGAGAGAAACCCGCTAAATTAGACAAACCCTATCCCCTTATCTGAGGGGTTTGAAGAACTTTAGTGCTGACACGCAGTAGGAAATCTGCAAAGCTCTGTAAGATCTCCCTGCATCATGCTGTCCTAGGAGATCCTGTTAGTGAAAATGGATGAGTAGTAACTACGTGTGTTCACCAGCAAAAAATGCTGTATATGCTGAGGCACTGAGAGCATGGACTTTCAACCTGTGGGGGCAGGTCTTACAGCATCAGCAGCTGGTTTTTTTTCCCCCTTGTTCTGGTATCAGGGAATGAAACCTAAAGTCCTATACAGACCTCTTAGATTATGGGCTGAAGATTGTATTTAGCTCTACAAGTCTGGTTCTGCTACTGATTCTATTCTGTGGCAAAATGATGGCAAAACAAAGGTCCGAGCATTGAGAAAAATACTTCACTTATCCCAGTAACAGTATGGAAAAAACTAACTTAAAAGCATTGTTGTCCACTTTACAATAAAACATTCACATTTTATTTGAAAATAAAAAAAATTGCTTAGAACCTAAATGTATAGAAGAAAGAAGGATGAGTCCTATGCCTTGAAACGGTGCCTTTCTAATCTATTAGAAATGTGTTATCAAATATTAATCAGAATGATGAAAAAATGGTGTGATGTTTCTGAAAATGTTCCCCACTAGAGATTTTTTTGAGGAAGACTTGATACATTTTTGAGTCTTTTAAAAAGTGAATGTGATATGGAAGAAGCTCACTTAGTTTTGTAGAGGTTAGAAGAAACTGAGGGACTTCTGAGGCACCTCACTGAGGTAATGGGCAGCATAAGGCACATGATTCATTGCTGACAGGTGAAACATAGTGCACATTGGAAAAAACAATTTGAACTACTCATACACATTGCTGGGTTTTAAATTAACTATAACCTAGAGGAAATCTACCTGGATGTCGCTGTGGACAGCTCGGTGAAAACCTTTGCTTTAGTGTGCAACATTAAACATAAAGGCAAAAAAAAAAAATTAAGCTATATTGAGAAATGGGGTAGAAAATGGTATTGAAAATGCATCTAACGATACTGTAGCGTGAGCATTACAACAAATTTATTGTGGTACATAGATCGATGGTATGACGTCACTTGAATCGTGTTCAGTTTTGATCACTGTGAGAAAGATATAGCAAGAATAGAGCCAGTCTTGAAGCAACAAAAATTATTTGTTTAACGTGAAGAGGCTGAAGAGATTGGGTAAGTATCAAGAGAAATAAGATGAAAAATGGACATTACTAATGGAGATATACACTGAATGCTCCTGTTCACTATGCTTCTAATGGGAGATGGAAGCGGATACGAAGTAAAATTAAAAGTTGACAATTTAAGAGCATAAAAATGTACTCAACCTTCCTCCCTCATTGCCCTCTACATCCTTGATATAAAAAAATTAGAAAGATCCAGAAAGGACTTGACATTTGTTGAAGTATAGAGGACATTCACCTTTTCAGCAGGGGATGGACCAAGGGTTGGGAATTCAAGACCTCACTTTGCTTGTGTCTGATACTGACCTGCTCTGTGACCTTGGACTTCACCTCATAGTCTTTCCTGGCTGTAGATGTTTTTAGTTGTAAAGATCCAAAACTATTCAACTGCTTAACGTGCAGGTGCTAAGCTTCTGATTTAATCGATGTGAAGTTAGGTTCCTATGTAAGAATTAACTGTACAAGTGTTTGTGTGTCTTGTCTCCTAGACAGTGGTCCCTCATGATTTCCATGTAAACAATACTGGATTTCAGAAAAGTGGCTTTTGTTTTGTTTTAAAAGTGATAGAACTATCTATGTTAGGGTAGATATGAGCCAACTACTAACTAGATGGACTTCTGTAATAATTTTAACCTCAGTGCAGTGTTTTCAAAACTGTTCATACTTTATGTGCTTATGAAATGCAGCAGAACATCAGACTCAGGCAGCATAATCAGTATGGATCATTGCCGCAGTGTGTGCTGCTTTGCAATATCAGTGCAGGGGGACAAAAAACCCCCCAAAAACAAACAAAGAAAAAAACCAAAACAAAGACAGACTGAATATGCAGATTAATGTAGTAGTCCAGCACCCTGGAAATGGCTTTAAATTTTTCTAGCTACATGAGATTACTATCAGTTTTGCTAGAAGGAGTTTTCCCAGCAGAGACCAACCTTGAAATTTATGATGAGAGGGGACTTATAGATGCAAGTCAGTCAGAGCCTTCTTGCTTTTCTGTTCAGGTATCCTGTTGCACTAAGGATTGGGAATATGTGTATAGGGCTCCGGTTTAGGCAGCAGGCAAACACACACATGGACTGTGAGGGACACATTTCTAGGAACAAAGGTCCATATTGATGGTATTCTGTCATACCTTTCAGTGGTGCCTCTGAGCTCTTGCCTGTTCTTTTCTGCCTACGCTGATGTTCCTCAAATCTTGGCTCGATTCTGTTTTAGAGGATGTTGTAATGCTTCTGCATCGTGTTTGAAAATCTAATGGTACAGGAAACACATTCAAGTATTTTTTTTTATCCTAACTAGTGTACAGACTAGGGATAGAAAAGAGTGGTGGTTCTAGTGGTGGCTTGACTGCTTTAGCCCTGTCCTTTCTTGAGTACATGTCAGAGATACCCAGAGTGTCAGGCAGAAGGTCCAGGTAGATTATCTTCTCTTTGTCTCTCAGCATTGATCAAATCAATAGAATAATTCTCTATGTTAATCTTTGGCCTATCATCATTCAAGACTCTGTCACATGGTAGGAAGGAATCTTGTACCAGATGCTACGTTTAATACTTAATTTTAAAAAAGAAAGTATGGCTATAACTACTTTGTTACAGTTACTCACATGTGTAGCTTGGGGGGAAAAAAAAAGGTGGTAGGACCTCATTCTAAAGTTGTCTATGCACAAAAATGAGAGAAATAAGGAAGTGATGAAAAAGATTATGGGGATACATGGAAAGCTGAAGTAATAGGGGGGAAAATTGGCCAGAGGTCAAAGCAAAGAAGATGCAGACAAGTTTTAATTTGGGAATTTTTAGTATATCTGTTTCTGTTAATCTATTTCAGTGGCTGATATCATTTAAGTTTTGGCTATGAGATGAAAATTTGGTTTCCTTATGCTAAAATTCTGAAGTTTACATAGTCACAAAATAGAAAAGCATAGTAAAATGATTTAATGTTTGTTTAAAAAAAAAATCAGAGTAATTGGAAATCTTGAACATATATAGCTTTATTGACACCCGAGTCTTATGTTTCCTAGTGACCAGCTGTCTCTGGAAACTGAGACCTGGGGCTGTCTGAATCTGGGCCCTAAATTTTCAATGAAAAAACCCTCATCCTCTGGAAACAATGTTACCATGCTGATATTTGCAGGGTAAGAACAGAGGAGATAAGCTGTTCAGAACAGGGTTTCTCAAGTCTGAGGGCGGAAGCTCTAATTCATTCTACTTCTTCTGATTAGGAGGTGAATCCCTGAATGCAAGACTTTTCCTACGCAGAAAATGCTTCCAACACCAAGCCTGTGTTACTACTACAAGCTTGAAAAATTATTTTGATCTGTGCAGGTGTGGAAAAGAAGCAGAAATCAGTGATGTGTAAGAATCATAGGGGTTAAATATAGCAGCTTGATCTCTGTCAAGAATTATCTGGGAATTCTTAGAAGGCAGGAGCAAAGTTAAAGAAAGGTGCATCTTGCACAATTTCTGGCTTATTTTCACGTATTTCATGGGGAAAAATATTTCAGTGTCTGGAAATGAAATGACCAGGTTTAACTCTAAGCACCGGATCTGAACCTTATCACAGTTATGTACCCAAAATGAGACAAGAGGAAGAAAAAAGAAGTTATTCATTACAGACTGCCAAGTCTCCCCAAACTGCTCAAGAACCCAGCAGATCTTTCAGATTGCCATCTTGAGTAAGAACCGTCAGCTAAGTCATGCATGTGAAGTCTGCAGTTACAACACTTGATGTTTTTCCCAGTTGTTCACATTGTGTTCGGTGAGCTCTCATCCATATCAGGACAACAGGGAGCCCGAGACCCAGCTTTGTCTGAGACCAACAGCATACGTGCAATGCTGAGTGTGATTTGTTCCATAGCTATTCTTCTGGCCCATCTGAATACAAATTGTGGCAAAATGCTAATCTTCGTCTCTTTCACAAGAGAGAAAACTCAAACTAGATGAATGACCACCCCAAATTATCTCTGTGCTCTTTTAAGAAGAAGAAGAAAGCGACCCCTCAAGCTCATTTCTGACCTGCCTTGCTAGAGTCTGCTAACAGCAATGCATTGGGTTGACTTTCTATAACTCTTTCATGAAATCCCTTTGTTAAATTGCTTAATGAAGTAACATGTTCTGCTTGAATATTTGAAAGCTAGAGACCAAACAATACAAAAACATTAATACTGGGACAGTCTTATTTCACTATCCACTCCAAATGGATTTGAGCTATAATCTCCATCTTCAGTAGGGAACTATGACTTTTTAAAAAATAAAGTATTAGTAAATGTTAAGCTTGGATGCTGAAACATTAGGCACATACATAAGCAGAGTTAATTTTAAAGAATGTCACCTTGGAATTGGTGTAGAATATTCTTGCACCTTAAGATTATATCTTTTCTGAAGAAAGAAATCAGATCTCTACAGAAAACATTATTACTTAGAATTCTCCCTCCTGGCAGGATGTATATAGGGTAGTAATTTTAAGGCTTCATATCTATATTTAGAAAGAACTGTAATTCTAGGAACTGTCCTAATTTTGTACAAGACATGCCAGTCAAGGTACTACCTGGTATTTTTGACTCCCACAAAAGAGGGCATTTTTCTATTGTACCAGTTCACATAGGACATACTGGAATTACAGAGCCTCTACCGATGTCGCAGCTTGAACTCTGAATTTTCTTGCTTTCCAAGGTTGTTAGCTATTTGCATTGCTTCACTTAAGGTTGGTTTTTTTTTTTCATAGTTTAATATCTTACTTATCAGAGAAAAGCAGGGTCCAGTTAGTTAAGGTTGCAGTTGTACGTGGAATGCAACTTCCTAAGCTTGTCATGCATCAAACTGTTATGGCTGGCAATTGTTTAAAAAAATTCATTTTGTTATGAACTAGCCTGTTTTCAACTGGGCTGTTCAGAGATGGATTGCTTTCTGGAGTTTTTGACAGGTGTAATTGTTAAGGCGTCATCTGTTCTTGTTTGCACAAAATACATTTTAGCCAACTGTAGGACTTGCCCGCTAATCTTTCTCACATCATTCCATTCTTTGCTTGCCACTAGACAAATCCCCTGTTATTTGACCAGATGGTGGAAAATCCATTCTCATGATAAGTTGCTTCTAGTTTGCATTTAGATTACCTGCAAAAATGGAACAATTTACTACTCTGCCTCTAACCATCTCTTTCCTCCTTTTTTCCCTTAGTTTGACTTCTTGTAACTAATTATTTAAATTCTGCCCTGTGAGTTAAAATTAGTCATAGCTTACACATTCCACATGTATGTAAATGCGCTTAAGTTCCACCTCAAGTTGTATGATGAACCCATCTAGAGTTTACTGATACATAAAGATAGGAAGATGAGTGGTCTGGTGTGCAAGCACAGCAGCTTATAATCCTTTCACATCTGAGGTGATACTTTTGAACTTTTTAGGGGAAGTATGCAACCTGTAAAAACCAAGGTCAGGTGTGAGAGTGCCCATCTTATAGCGTGCACGCCAAGGAACAGAGGATAGAAATATTAAGAGAAAAATGCTTCATGCAGTGTTTGTAGGCATTTTGTATGCTATGTTTCTAGCTGCTTTGGAAAATAACCTTCTGTACTACAGAATTAGATAGTTATAACCTAAAACTCATTTTTGCCTTTATCATGAAGTGACAGCTTTTACTCTATCTAAAAGCTTATATGAGAAGGTGTGTTTGTTTCTCAAACCAGTCAAAATGCAACTAAAATTGGGGTGAACTAACCACTGCAAATTGATCAGACTCAAATACTCTTCAGTGCTCTAATTTTTAATATAGAGAAAAATACAAGAAATCAATTTCAAAGCATAAAATAGAACAAGAATTTACAGTACACAGAGTAAATAGCCAATATACAGTTTTATCGTGAGGGAAATCAATTTTGTATGTGGAACCTGAGAGATATATGCTATCTGCTGACATAACGTGCTAAAAACAAGTTAGGAAAATTAATTCAGTGAAGATGGTCTAGAATTATTTTTTAGAGGGAGAAAAAAAACCCCACCAAGGTTGATTGTCTTGGTAAACTTTTTTTTGGATCCTAACCAGTAATTCTTGCTACTTGTGTTTGTTTTGTGGGTTTGTTGTTGGGTTTTATTTTTTCTTGGTAAGGAATGCTGAATAAGCTGCTCTGTGAGGTAGTCTTTATTTCTGACCCATTTCTGACCCACAGCCTCATAGTTATCAGATGATAATTAATTGTAAATGTAAATCTATTAAATGACAGCTAAAGTGCATGGGACGGAGGGCAAACGGGTGTGATGGTGTTAGGCAGCTTCTAAATACGTGAAATACCAACACAGTCTTTATTCAGCATAAAAGTCCATTTATGGAAATACGCTTACCATGCCGAAGTGAACCTTAACGATAAGAGAGAAACATCATACAAGAAAATACAGGGTATTTTTTTTTCCCAGAGCATTGCTCCTGGTGGTAGCTGCATAGCTAAAAACCTGGTGTGCCTTTTGAAATGTATTCCATAGTGTCTCAGATCTGTGTGCTTTTTCAGTGCTAATTTAGATGCCCTGCAATCTTGATGAAGTCAGTGAGATTTTAAGAGATTTACATTGATGTCTTATTTGGCTCAGTGTTTTGGGATATGATTTATTATTATTATTATTATTATTTCTGTTGCAGCAAAGGGGGAATGGAGGGGAGTAAAATAACTCTTTAAACAAAATAGGGAGCATTGTTTAAGGGATGGGTCCAAAATGGTCATAGGATCTTGGCTTCTGAAGTGGAATCCAGCCCTATCCAGTGCAAAGGAAGACTTAGTTCCTTCAGAATAGGATCCACAGCAGCTGCTGTGTTGTGTATAGAGCCTCATATATTGCTTAGTTTAAAAACAAAACACACTATAATCTTTTCCAAGTCTTTGGTTGTGGCATCTAATTCTGCCTACGTGTAAAGTAGGAGTGTGATTCACAGTCCAAAACTCTGATCTGGGCTTGAATCACAGGATGGTTGACGTTGGATAAGACCTCTTGTCCAACCCCTCTGAGTTGGAGAAGCAGGGTTACCGGGAGCGTGTAGTGCCCAGGACCATGTCCAGGCAGATGTTGATTATCTCCATGGGTGGAGACTCCACAGTCTCTCTGGGCAACCTGTTCTAATGCTTCATCACTCTTGCAGTAAAAAAGCGTTTGCTCATGTTCAGATGGGACCTCCTATGTTTCAGTTTGTTGTCAACTATTTGAAAAAGAGCAAGGACCGCCCTTATCATAAAAACTAAACCAACCAAACAAAAGTTATCTCTGACAGATATTCTGCACTAGCTTGGGACAGTGAATACTTATTTAGAACCTATTTCATCACGAGGGTGTTCAAACCCACATCGTCGACTTCCTAGAAGAATGCCACAACTACTTCAGACTAAAGGTTTTCAGGAGTGAGCCATATTCTACTCCACTTGTTTAACTACTCAAGTAATAGCAATAATCAGTATTACTATTCAAGGTTCATTTGGCCAGAGAACCGGTGGAAGAAAGAGCACAATTCTGAAGCCTTGTGATGAGGGCACTCATCTGGGAAGAATTCTGATAATTTTTGCAAGGACTGCTTATGCATTTTTGAATGACTCTTAATGTAATATGCTCTCACTGCCTCCCTTTCTTTCATCCAATGAATCCTGATTTTTTAATTTTCTTTTTTTATTTTTAAATACTACCATTGTTTTAGCAGGAGGAGTTACAATGTCCCTTGTTTTACAATAGTTGTTGTCAAGGAGCCTGGTAATTTTTGAAGGTGTGTGGCATGTACGTTTGAACTTCTCTGGCTCAAAGGCATGGAGAGCCTGGTTCTCCTGTGTGTTTGAAGCAGTGTAAAAAGTCTTCTAGTCTTGTTTAAAAAATGCCCCAAACTGCAGGTAGAGTTAAAGTAGGGGCATGGGTCAGCCAACGTGATGGTGCACTGAAGGTTTTGAGGCTTGAATTCACTTTGATGCAGGCATTTCGGGGTGACCCAAAGAGAAATGTTTGTGTGTCTCAGGCACAAACAACGCAGAAGAAACTCTCCTCTTCTGGATTTCTTTTCTACTAGCTTGCATGGTTCCCTGCACATAGCACTTGTGTTGCAAATCCCTTTTTAAGATATTTAGCTTTCCTCGTACACTGTGTGTGGTGCTTAGGCATCTGAGTTAAAGGCCCTGAGTATCACAAGAAGTAAGTCTCTCTGGCGATGCCTTAATTGCTGAATGCAGGAATATCCCAGGATTTTGAGGTGTTTGGTCCTGCTTTCACCATGTAGCTGTCTCCTTCCTCCTGCATGTGGGTTCCCATGGGCCAAAAACAGTGCTGAGGCATGCTCAGATCAGGTTTCCAGTTTTGATTGAGCAAGGGACCGGGGCTGTTAAGACATGAAATGGTGCGCACTTGTCGCTCTGCATGGGTGCAGTTTTATTGAGGAAGGCCCTCAGTTTCCACAGTGTATGACTTTCCATTTTCTTGTAAAGCTTGTTGCTGGATAATGATGCTAATTTTTTTTTTTTCCTCAAACCTAGAGTCTCAAATTACTGCTGAAACAAATATGTGATTTTTAAAAAACAAGACTATCTTAGAGCTGTATAGCTGTAAAAATAATAATAATAAAAAATAATTCTATATTGACAAGAATACTTATTTTTTAAAAAAATCACAGCCTAATATTCTACACCTGAAAAATATATAAAATTTCTCAAATAATTTATACTTACTCTAGTGAAATACCATTATATTAAAAGCTAAAAAGGTATTAATTTGTAGAAGATACAAAAGCATCTAAAATGTGTTTTTATTCCAGAGAAGAGGGAGGGGAAAAAAGAAAAGAAAGAAAATTGGTGGGTACTGTTTTGTGTGCAATTCCCAAGTATATTTTAAAAACAACATTGAATTTTTATAGCCAAATTATATTTTCTGCTAACAGGGAGTTGGGGAGGAATGAATAATAGAATGATTGACAAATCTTTTAGGGACTGATTTTACAAGATGCTGCGCACCTCCTGATTGCTGCCAATCACTTTCGTTTTCTTTTAGTCGATCTGAGAACATATGGCATTATTCAGATGGTGCTGAGCACCTTCAATCACAGTCCTCATAATGCCACAACATCTTCATTCTGTGCAAATGTGAGAATTGCTGTTGACATTTTAAATTGGAGGGTTATTTGGTCTTTGTCTGGACAAACTCCCAGCTGATATAAATGGATGTTCTGCCTGAGGAAGGATTGCAACAGTAAACAATAAATGATCAATTTTATAAGCACTATTGTATGTACACAAACTATGTGAAGTACCAATTTGGTTCATAAAATTCTTTACCTCTTCCTCTTTTATTTGATGGGGAAAAAAATACCGTCCTTGTGGAGAACTGAAGTTTAGTTTACTCTCAGTGCAGATTTTGAAAAGTGGAAACTCTGGATGTTATGTGCACAAGGCAGTTGATTTAAAGAGATCAGAAAGGTGTTTAATTTAAAAATTAAAAAAAAAAAATCAATTTCAACATACTGATTTGTCCTGCATTACAGTTACCTGTAGAGAACCTCTAGTCATGTCTATCTGTTTTTGATGCCTCTACAGAATAACTGTCCAGCATCCTCTGCCCAACCAATCAGAATGTAGGAAAATCTACCGATATGACGGGATCTACTGTGAATCTACCTACCAGAAGTATGTTGAAATCTGTGTGAGTCTTGCCTCTAGCTCGTGCATTAGTGCTCGTGCTCTCCCGCTATTCAGAAATTACACGTGTGTTGAAACCGTACACTTCTACTTGCGTGCAAAACCTCTACAGCAGGGACAGAAATATGTTGTTTAATTCTTCGGGATTGTGCTCTAAAAGCTAAAAACCAAATAAAAACTCCTATGACTTTACTAAATATCTTAGATATGCTTCTGTACAGTGCAATAAACAAGAATGTATACACTAGAAAATCTAGGCAAAATGTATTGCACAGGTGCTTCACATCTTAGGGATTTGAAAGGTGTGTTATGTATAAATTAGCTGTCACTTTTTTCAGTCGTGTAATGGAATGATGAGTTGTAATTTGCATAATCCTTTAAGAAGTCAAATTATACTGTCATGTAGCAGACTTAACATGCTAGCTAGGATTTCATAGCTTTGCAGCTAATTAGTATGTACCTTACAGGACAGTTAAATTGAAGTTGAGTCCTCTAGCTTTGCAGTCGTTTGCCTTTGTCCATTGCCCTAACAGAGCCCGCTTTTGTGCGTAACTCCAGATCCTTACTGGTGCTTCTGATAAAAGTGCTATTGCTGTGGGCAGGCAAATGCAATGAGCTTGACTTCTGTTACTTTTGCAGTCAGTGAAATTTCTATTTTACTGTAGTAAGGCTTTAATAATCTTTTTTTACATAGAATTGAAAAGTATGTATTTAACAGGTGTATTGTAGATGATTTTGTATTAATATATTGTAAATGCATTGTGAGTTTTCTGTTGTCTTGCTGGATTTTGAAACTGCTTTCTGTCACTTAGTGTTCCCTTTTCACACTCCAACTATATTCTTGTTTTGTATCCCTTTGTTGTTATTGTCATCTTGTGTATAACAGGTTTCATTTTGCAAAAACCTCAACTTCTGGAAGTCAATTGTACTTTGCATTGCAACAAAATTTTTCTTTGGCAAGGCGGTCATACTCATAATTTTTTAGGTCATTCCCTCTTTTTATTGCATAACCTGCTGCTTTTTTCCTGAATATTTTCTTTTAGTAATAGGTACAACCACATCAATAAAAGCTGTTACTACAGTGTAAATGAAGAGTATCATTTTGGTTTACAGAAGTGAGAGGAAAAGAGAAAAACCTAGATTTATCAATATAATTACAAAGTCAATGTAACTTGGTGAGCCAAAATGAAAACCTGACCTCTTGCTTGGCTTTTATGTGAATGACTACTTTTGGTGTGACATATGATTTATTAATGATTTAACATTGATTTATAAATATTTCTTGCAGTTTTTGAATTTTTGATGGTTTTTCCTTCTCTGTCTCCAAATAGTGGCAGTGTCTATGGTAACTGAAGCAGTCTAGATCTAGCATGGTTTTAAATGTTACCATAGAACTCTGCTTCAGTGGTTTTACTTGTCTTGTAACTTCAGTTCACTAAGCGTAAAAATGTATTAATTTGTTTAAATGTATGAAACAGATTTGCTGTGCGCAATTTGTATCAGTTTTTAGAACAACTTCAAGATTTTGAAACTTTGTGGAAATAAGAAAACTTGGCCCAGTTTGTCATGAGTGTTAAATACAGCAATGGCTTCACTTTGAAAGTTGCAAAATAGTTGATTATCTTAATTTTTTAATTTACGTAGAATTTATAGTCAGTGCGGTTAAAAACAGCTAGCTGTGCTGTGTTCCACAAAATGGAATATAGATGTTTGCTTACAAGAGGTAAAAATTGCAAGTAGATGTTGGCTAAATAGCTTTTTAAAAAAAAGGCAAAATCCAAAAATCAGGCTGGTGATGAAAGTGTTGGTTTTGACATCTGTTCGTCATACCTGAAATGTGAATTTTGAAGTAGTATAGCCCAGTTCATCCATGTTTTTTACAAGTGAGATTATTTTGGAAAGCTAATTGCTAGGTCTTTCTACAGAAAATATGGAGTGCTTTTTCATTAGTGAAATTTTCTCTCAGTACTTCTTCCACACTAAGCTCTCTGAGGCATTCTTTGTGTCATCTTCCCAATGGATGTATTTTGTACTTTTTCCCTACAGTAATTTATTTCCAATGATATAACAAGTTACTGAAAACGTCTCACTAATCAAGACCAAAAAAAAAAATCAAACCATTTTCATGATACTTTTAAAGCTTCAGTGCTACAAGACATGTGAACATTTGGTACTAGATGTTCATGTGCATCTCTTAGGCAGGCTCAGTTTCTCCCCTGATCAGATTAGGGAAGGGAGAATAGATGTAAAAAGGCCACTGGTGGTCAACAGAAAGGGCTGTGTGACCCTCCTTTCTCTTGTAGGATAATTTCTGGGCTGGACACTAAACAGCAAACTACTTAATCTAAGAGTTAAAGGAATTTTAAGGACTGGCCATACAGAGTAGGACAGGACTCAAAATCATGGATCTGGGAGCTTGGCTTTTTTCCTCCAACCCATTTTAAAATTAAAAGTAGTATTATGCAGTATTATACTCTGAATTTATGCTTAACCATGTACCTACTAGAGGTATTTTGTGCAAAGCTACTTAGCAATTGAAATAGAGATATTCTGATCCTTTCTGTAAAAATTTGAAAGGATCATACCATGACCCCCTTCTCCAAAAATACTTTTCAGAAAACATTTGGAGAAGTAACCTTTTTAGTCAAAGCTTAGTGCTAATACATACTAGAAATAACAGTTTGTAAGAGTTCTTAAAGGTGTAGATTAGTAAATACATTATAGGGCTATAAAAAAAAAATACGAAAACCTTTTTGCAACACAAATTCCCGAGGAGCTGGACTAGTGATTACATTAGCTAATATATATAAAATAGACAGAATAGTAAATATTTTAATACAGATACCTCTAGGCTATTTATGATCCTCTTGCAATTGAGTCTCATAGCTGCTGCTAGATATCCTGCTCAGAACAGTGTGGAACACAGTTTCAATGGCTGTTGGTGAAAAAACAGATGTTTCCTCTGCTCCCTCCACTGTCCACAACCTTGATTGTCATGTGTTTATGTTGTTTGAGGTGGCTGAGCATGTAAATATGTTTTTTAAAAAGCTCTGAAGTAAGCTCGAAAATAACTTCAAATTGTTTGTGTTCACTAGCAGTGGAGACTAACATGCTGAGCATCCTTAAAAGATTTTGCATCTGTGTTTTTTGAAGTAGATGACACGTCTTCAGCTATGGAGGTAAAACCAGAGGCCTGTCAGTTACTGGCCTGGAATACAGCTGTCCATCAGCTCCTGAATATTTCCTCTTTTCTTTCCCAGTCTGCCCAGCTGTAGCCAGGAATGTCCGTGCTCTTCTCTTGTGATGTCAAACAAAATTGACAACAAACAGAAGTATTTCTTGTTCAGTACTAGCTATTCACTATAACCAAACTGCCAAGATCTTTCCCGCTTGCTCAGGTTGAAAATACTTTATTCTGCTTGCTCAGACACCTATGGTTTGCGCTCTTGTTCACCTTTTTGGAGTGTCAAACTGTGAAAAAAGCCCAGGTAGTGGATCTCTAGAGATAGTCCAAGAGAGCACAGCTCTGTGCCCATGCTACAGTTTTATTTGTTGCTAAATTACAAGGAGTAATGGTATGTCAAGAATAGGGGTTTTTTGCTTATCTGCAGGGAGTCTGTGTTGTATACAAGCAGAAGATATCTCAGGTTTTTTTTTGTTCTCAGCTGGGAAGTTATTCCATTCATAAAATGGCCCTTCAGAGTATTACCTGGGTTGTGAGGGTGGCTGTTGGTGTTATCTCCAAAGCAAGAGCAGAAGAATCATCTCTTTCTCATTTCTTCCTGTCCATATTAAGCAAACTCAAAAGTAATTTCTCTCTTCAGGATTACAGAGAATAGGGAAGAGTTCTACAGTAAGGTATTATTTCCTCTGAAATTAAGAGCATTGAATAAATATGTAAGGAAAACACCTTACTGATTTAAATCCCAGAAATACAGCTATGGTCTTACTAGCTCTTTTCCTTCATTTCTTCTGCAATTTGGTGAAATGAGCACAGAACAGAAGGCTCGTACTCTACGAAGTGGAGTAATTTGTCCTGGAAGGTACAGCTTGGTCCTATACACATTATCATAGCATCATTTAGGTTGGAAAGGACCTTTAAGATCAAGTCCAGCTGGTAACCTAACACTGCCAAGTCAACTACTAAGCTGTGTCCCAGAGCACCACACCTATATGTCTTTTAAATACCTCCAGAGATGGTGACTCCACCACTTCCCTGGGCAGCCTGCTCCAGTGCTTGATAGCCCTTTTGGTGAAGAAATTTATACTACTATTCAGTCTAAACCTCCTCTGGCACAACTTGAGGCCATTTCCTCTTGTTCTGTTGCTTGTTACTTGGGAGAAGAGACTGACACCCATCTCACTATAACCTCATTTCAGGTAGCTGTAGAGAGTGATGAGGTCTCCCCTCAGTCTCCTTTTCTCCAGGCTAAACAACCCCAGTTCCCCATGCTGCTTCTCATAAGACTTGTGCTCTAGACTCTTCACCAGCTTTGTTGCCCTTCTTTGGACGTGCTCCAGCACCTTAGTGTCTTTCTTGTGGTGAGGCGCCCAAAACCGAACACAGCATTTGAGGCATGACCTCGCCAATGCCAAGTACAGGGGTACAATCACTCCCCTAGTCCTGCTGGCCACACTGCTACAAGTCAGGATGCTGTTGGCTTTCTTGGCACACTGATGGCTCATACTCATCTGGCCATCAACCAACACCCCCAGGTCCTTTTCTGCAAGGCAGCTTTCTAGCTTTTCTTCCTCAAGCCTGTAGCATTGCATGGAGTTGCTGTGACCCAAGTGCAAGACCCAGCACTCAGCCCTGTTGAACCTCATACAGTTGGCCTTGGCCTATCGATCCAGCCTGTCCAGATCTGTCTGTAGGGCTTTCCTACCCTCAAGCAGATAAACACTCCTGCCCAGCTGGGTGTCATCTACAAACTTACTGAGGGTGCACTTGATTCCCTCGTCCAGATCACTGATAAAGATGAAGGAGAACTGGCCCCAATACCGAGCTCTGGGGAACACCACTTGTGACTGTCCACAAACTGGATTTAACGCTGTTCACCGCAGCTCTTTGAGCCTGTCCATTCAGCCAGTCTTTTACTCAGCAAAAGATAGGCTCATTCAAGCCATGAGCAGCCAGTTTCTCCAGGAGAATGGTGTGGAAAACGATGTCCATAGCATTTCCCTCATCCACTAAGCAGGTCACCTTGTCTTAGAAGGAGATCAGGTTAGTCAAGCAGGAACCGCCTTTTGTGAACCCATGCTGACTGGGCCTGATCACCTGGTTGTCCTGTACGTGTCATGTGATGGCACTCAAGATGATCTTCTCCATACCCTCTTCCAGCACTGAGGTCAGACTGACAGGCCTGTAGNTTGGACGTGCTCCAGCACCTTAGTGTCTTTCTTGTGGTGAGGCGCCCAAAACCGAACACAGCATTTGAGGCATGACCTCGCCAATGCCAAGTACAGGGGTACAATCACTCCCCTAGTCCTGCTGGCCACACTGCTACAAGTCAGGATGCTGTTGGCTTTCTTGGCACACTGATGGCTCATACTCATCTGGCCATCAACCAACACCCCCAGGTCCTTTTCTGCAAGGCAGCTTTCTAGCTTTTCTTCCTCAAGCCTGTAGCATTGCATGGAGTTGCTGTGACCCAAGTGCAAGACCCAGCACTCAGCCCTGTTGAACCTCATACAGTTGGCCTTGGCCTATCGATCCAGCCTGTCCAGATCTGTCTGTAGGGCTTTCCTACCCTCAAGCAGATAAACACTCCTGCCCAGCTGGGTGTCATCTACAAACTTACTGAGGGTGCACTTGATTCCCTCGTCCAGATCACTGATAAAGATGAAGGAGAACTGGCCCCAATACCGAGCTCTGGGGAACACCACTTGTGACTGTCCACAAACTGGATTTAACGCTGTTCACCGCAGCTCTTTGAGCCTGTCCATTCAGCCAGTCTTTTACTCAGCAAAAGATAGGCTCATTCAAGCCATGAGCAGCCAGTTTCTCCAGGAGAATGGTGTGGAAAACGATGTCCATAGCATTTCCCTCATCCACTAAGCAGGTCACCTTGTCTTAGAAGGAGATCAGGTTAGTCAAGCAGGAACCGCCTTTTGTGAACCCATGCTGACTGGGCCTGATCACCTGGTTGTCCTGTACGTGTCATGTGATGGCACTCAAGATGATCTTCTCCATACCCTCTTCCAGCACTGAGGTCAGACTGACAGGCCTGTAGTTCGCTGGGTCCTCCTTCCAGCTCTTCTTGTAGATGGGCATTACATTTGCTATCTTCCAGTCAACTGGGTCCTCCCTGGTTAGCCATGACTGCTGGTAAGTGATGGAAAGTGGCTTGGTGAGCACTTCTGTCAGCTTCCTCAGTACCTTTGCGTGGATCCTGTCAGGCCCCATAGACTTGTGTGTCCAAGTGGTGTAGCAGGTCGCTAACTGTTTCCACTTGGATTAGAGGGGGCTTCATTCTGCTCCCCATTCCTGTCCCATTCCAGCTCAGAGGGCTGGGCACCTGGAGAACAACTGGTCTTACTACTAAAGATTGAGGCAAAGAAGGCATTGAGTACTTCAGCCTTTTCCTCATCTTTTGTCACTATGTTTTTCCCCCGCATCCAATAAAGGATGGAGATTCTCCTTGGACCTCCTTTTATTGCTAATGTATTTATAGAAATGTTTTTTATTGTCTTTTATGGCAGTAGCCAGATTAATTTCTAGCTGGGCTTTGGCCCTTCTAATTTTCTCCCTGCATAGCCTAACAACATCTTTGTAGACCCCCTGAGTTGCCTGTCCCTTCTTCTGAAGGTCATAAGCTCTCCTTTTTTCCCTGAGTTCAAGCCAAAGCTCTCTGTTCAGCTAGGCCAGTCATCTTCCCTCCCAGGTCATCTTTCAGCACATGAGGGCAACAGCCTGCTCTTGCCACTTTAAGACTTCCTTCTTGAAGAGTGTCCAGCCTTCCTGGTGTCCTTTGCCTGCCAGGACTGCCTCCCAAGGGACTCTGTCAGCCAGGCTTCTGCACAGGCCAGAGTCTGCGCTCCAGAAGTCCAAGGTGGCAGTTCTGCTGACCCCTTTCCTTCCTTCTCCAAGAATTGAGAACTCTTATGTCATGATCACTGTGCCCAAGACAGCCTGCAACCATCACATGACCCACAGGTCCTTCTCTGTTTGGGAACAACAGGTCCAGTGGGGTATCATCCTGAGCGTGTAAATGCTCAACACATCCAAACTTAACAGATCAAAATAAGTTCCCCTCAGACTATACGATGACTCAAAACATAAATACTTGTACAACTGAGAAAAGGAGGTACAAGGCTAAACCATACCTGTCAGCCTCAAAGGTTGAAATTAAGATTTGTGTATTTATAAACCAGACAAAACAAAATCAGAATTGCTTAGTATGCCCAAGAAATGTCATGGCCCTGGTAGACAGCATAAAAAAAGACTATAAACCTTTTAATGGGCTGAATACCTTTCCAGGGTTTCTATTGGGGGAATTCAATCAGATACAGAATGTGGGAAGACGAAGGATTTCTCAGGGTTGTTGAAGTAGTCTGCAGTGCTCATCACCACCTTAATGTGAACAAAGCAGTAAAAGACTTGCAGAGGACCAGCTAATAGTTTCAAATGGAGATTCACAACTTTGTGAAGGTGGGTTAAACCATACTGCTGGCTTCGCTGCAGCTGGGCATGCTGGTTCAGGTCAATATAGCCATTTAAGCAGCACGGAGAGGTTGATAATGGCTGAGGTGTCAATATCTTTCTCCATCTTTTTGTTTCTTAGTGGTGGTTTTACACATAAATTGACTTAGAAAGATGTAAGACTTTTCAAACTTTTTGTGTATTCTGACTCATCAGATATATAGCTGAGAAAAAGATACAGTAGTCTGAAACAATTATTTTAGCTGCAGGAAAAACCTGTAATGTGGGACAACAGGTCTGTCATTCAAGCTAATGCTGTAGGGTACGTGAGGTTTTTTTTTTCCAACAATGACATCAGTATCCCATGTTTAGTTGTTCCCTAAGAGAGAACATACTGAAGAAGCTGCTGTTTAGTTTGTTCTACTCCAGTAAAATAGAATTGAGAGGCCCCCATCTTCTTGCATGGTGGATCTTTCTTTGAAGTGCTTGCTTTGCATCTTGATTTTTCTCCTCGCAATGTGAATAGAAGCATTTGAAGAAGATTCTGCGTATCTCTTCTTCATAAATTTGACCTCTTCTTAGAAAGCTAATAACCTAATTCATTTTCTATCAGCAAATGGCAGAGAAGCCACTGCTAACTCATGTATCAGTCCTCTTATCACCTGATTCTTACAGCCTCAGTGTGAGGCTGCCTGGCAAAACTTTATCCCTGTTACAGCTGCCTACGTCTGCTCTCCCATTTGTGTATGTTTGAGCATATCTGCATGTTCTCTGTGCTGAGCTGTTCTAGACGTCTTTTGCAGGAATAAAAAAAGAAGTCTTTAACCAAGTTTAAAACACATACAAAAGTGAGCCATGTCTCCTTACGTGTAAGATGTGACAGTGAGCTTTTTCTGGTTAAGAAATGAGATTAGCTGTGCCACTTTAAAATGATTAATGATCATGGGCTAGCATTAAGTTGAACATCTAATCCTTGGCTGATTGGAGCATTTGAGAGAACAGCACTCAAAAAATGTAATTTTCCAATAACAGAAATTTTGTCATGCTTATATTTCTATTATGGCTGGCTTTAAAATTTTACTTTGAGATTAGTGGAACGTAGCCTGAATAGAGAATAGGTGCAACGTATACATGTTACCTGAAAATTTTCTTCTGCTGAATAATAAAGGGCAATGTTTAGGTTTACAAAATCCTATTCAGTTCATAGTTCAATACAAATTTTGAAGAGTCACTTAAGCTTTGCAGTATCTAATTGTAATATCTATTCTGAGTTAAATGCTAAAGTGAATTTGGTATTGGTCAATTGACCAATTAGGCAATTAGCTTTTGCTGTCTTGCATGCAATCCATGTTAAACTGGCTGGATCTTCAGGTCCTTTAACCACACCCTTTCAATAGGATATTATTCACAGTCTGTTAATTCCCTGTTAAGACAGGTTCTTTGATATTCTATGAAACTGTTTTTGCATTTCATTTTCATTTCGGATATGAAGAGTTCTTTTTGTGTTTGGTTTGTCAGGTTTTTGATTTGTTTTGTTTTGTTTTCTCCCCGAGTCATTTTACTGGTTTCAGAAATGGAGAGATCAATTCAAATTATCTGTGACTGAGCTACTCCATGTATTCATCAAGGTTTCACTTTTCCCATGCTCTTTCAGTAACTTGCTGCTTTGCACAAATACAGAAGCATTAATGCCAAGTATATCCAAAAATCCTACTTGGGGAAGCAGTGAGCAAGAAAACAAGTTCATTTGGCTTACTAACAGTTTATACAATCATTCTATAACTTGGGGGAATGGGGTAGTGGAAAAGGGAAATAATTATCCCCCAAGTATAAGGAGTTAGCCAAATACCTGCCCTAAAGCTTGTGTCAGTGCCATGGGTTGCAGTAGCAAAGCTATCCTGGAGCATTTTAGGTATGTTTTTGAAAGGTAGAGTTCCAACTCTTTGCCATCTTTTGGTTTAAAAGAACAACGTAAGATAGTAATCCAGTCTCACAACTTCAGGTTCTTCTTAGAAGGAAAATGCTGATTATAAGAACTAGAGGTAAAGGAAAATCCTGCCTTTCTTTAGATGAACTGTACTTACTGTTATTTAATGTTTTGTTACCTTATTTTTAGTCTGAAGCTTTCTTTTATGTAGCAGAAATTTACCAAAACCGGCATTAAGAAGCTGAAAAGTCCTCCTTTAATAGTCACGATAGTTCTCAGTTCTTCCCCCTCCATTTTTATATATTTGTGGACAGTAACCCAGTGATTGTTTATCTTCCTCTTTTGACACAGATTTCTCATTCTTAGCAAGTTTTCTGGAGTTTGAATACTTCTTGTAGCTGTTTGATGAAGTCTTCCTAGTTTGAATACTAGTATAGTCCATTAGTTGTTCCTGTGGGTAGTGCTCAGGGATCACAGACATAAACTAGAACCGTGTCGTTACATGCTGTTTGAAATGGAAAGATTCTCGACATCGGTAGTGATTTTTGTAATCCTTTCCTATTTCTACTCCGTGTTTACTTCCTTGTTCTTCAAAGGATCTTTTTTGCTGCTCTAGCCAGGGTATTGCACTGTAGGCTAATATGAATTTGGTTATCCACCATCATCCATATGCCTCTTCCTAGGTTATTATATTGTCTTTGTTTGGAATCTGTGCTCTTAGTTACTAGATAGACAGCTTTGTGCTCAGCTGTGTTAAAACATATCTTACTCAGGTGAGGCCTGGACTGCCGTGCAATCTGTGGGACTGACAGCTCCCTGGTATTTACCATTTTGTTATCTTTTGTGTCATCTGCAAATTTTACTGGGAAGGTTTTTATGTTTTCTTTCACATCACTGATTTATTCTCCTGCACAGGTACTCTGTAGGGAATAAAGGGCTCAAGGAGTTCTTTCCCTGCACGGAGTACTTGTGGTAGACCTAATCCATATTTCAAAGCTGCTGGTCATAATGGCTAGGAGCAGATTAGGGCTGCCGGCACTGATGAGTTGCAACCAAACAGGGGCAGTGAGTCATGAGCACACTCTCTTTACTTGCAGCAATACGAGATGGCTGCAGCCTTTCTTTACTATGAGGCTTGTTTTGCATTGTGATGCTGTTGAAATACAGAAGAAAATTCTCCCTTGAAAATTTGTGTATCCGCAGTGATGGCTACCAGTGAATTCCTTTTTTTTTTTTTTAAAAAAAAAAGACTCTTTCTGGAAACAAAGCTAAATTGTTTGCAAATGGTTAGCAAATTTAGTGAATGTGTTTATCCTAAAAGAAGGGCAAAGAGGTGGTTTTTGGAAACTCTGAAATCTTTCATATTAGTTTCCTTCCTAAATGAATTCTTTTAAAATTAATTTCTAAATGATGCTTTTATTTAGTATTAAATCTCATTTTCAAATTACTGGAAGGCTAAATAATGAAGTCATCAAGCATAATGTTTTATTGAAAAGTAAGTTCAGAGGTTACCAGAATTGAAACTTTTGGACAACGTTTTGTTCCTTGTTTTTCCTCCACTCCCCAAAAAGATTTCTTTGATCAAACCTCAAAGTCGTGCTCTGAAGATTTTTTTTGTTTTGCTTAAGTTGGCTACTTGGTAGACCTGCACAGCACTGTTCTTTGCTTTTTAAGGCTTAAATTAAGTTGTTTAGCAATCTATTAATTTTCCCATCTAGCCATAGGGCTTCATGCTGCAGAAGTGACACAACTCGTATTTCACATCCAGATGCAGCAATATCAATAAACGTCTGACTTATCTATGACAAAACTGCTGGCTTTCTGCTGAAATTCCTTTATGATAGCAGTATCTATAGTAAATTTAAAGTATTTATACTGATTTGCTTTCTCTTTAAGACAAATACTGCTCCAGTTAAACACGAAAAGATTTAGCAAAGTCTGCATCACTTCAAACTGGTATACAGAAAACAGGACTTGCATTACATTTTGTAAAACTAATTTTTTTTGTACAACTTTTTTTGTCTGGTGTTTATGGTCCTAAAGTTCCATGTTCATATACATGCATGTGCATATAGGCACATGCATATATGCACTGTTGAAAAGAAAGACAATACAGTAATTTTAGAGAAAAAGACAATGGAAGTGTAAAACATGCTTCTATCTGAGTGCAATAGGCAGGTGACAATTTTAAATTTATGTCATTGTTAGATATAAAACAGTTCTGTGTTGCTGTTTAAAACAAACAAACCTCCAATATCATATGAATGAAAGATTACATAATTGGGATTTGCCCTTAATTTCTGGTAAATAGGGAGTAACTTTCTCATAAATACCAAACAAAAAATCTGATCAACAACAAGGAAAGACAGTCTGTCACACTTCAAAGTTTCCTTCTCACTGAGCAACAGGAGACTCAGTGAAAGTAGATTGCCTTTGCCTGTTATAGTTGCATTGAACTTTGCTTACAGTTTCATAAGTGATGTTGGGTCTGTGCCATCTTTGAGGTTGTAGACTCTAATGCAGAGTAGTTTAAGATGCTGTATCATGTACCATTTAATCAGGCTGCACTATTTAGAGTATGTGTTGTGTGCTGGGAATAATTTGTGTGTAAAGTCTTTCCAGCTGCATCGATAGAAAAGGTGAAATTCCCCTAACGCCGCAGAAAAGTCAGTTAAATGGACTGTGGGGAACGGAGCAGCAGTTGGATGAATTAATTTCATGTAGCTGTCCGTAGCTGGCTGTGACACTGCAGTGTGCTTCCTCCACAGCTGACTCGCAGCCAGGGCCGGTACACATTTGTGGAATACTTGGACTGCTGAATTTCCACTGATCAATTGCCTCCTTGCCTGGAAGTGTCCTGTATAGCTTCCCTCCCCTTGCTAAATTCCAGTGACTCAATTACACGCCTACGGCAGTAGGTCCATAAGCATCGCAACTGCGGTGGACTTTGCTGCCTATTATTATTATTACCTTTGTTACCTCTAAAATTGGAGGTCATCACAGCATTAGGAGAGGAAACACTAGCAGTGTCCGCTTCTTGCATACCCTCTCATGTAAGCTGCTGTACATGCTGCTTTACGTGGCTGGGAGAGAAGACCTGTTGCGCATTCCCCCTTTCTCCAGTAGAGAATCTGCCATTTCTGCGAGTACTCTCCACTGGTGATTCTCGGTGATGTACATAATAAACAGTCTAGGCAAAGGGAGGCAGCACAAAGATTTTCAAGTTGTAAAATGGCTCATGTAACCAGTCGCTCTACAGGGTGCAATGAGTTTTGGCAGCCTGTTAGTCCTGGGGCTGTCTGGAAGCACCCCAGGGTTGCAGACACTCCCTGTGCTAGACTGTAGACTAGGCAGTCCATCACCTTTATAATCAGTGACCAATACTGATCAATGTATTGATCATAACTGATCATAGCATGTACTGTTGCTTTGTCTAGCAGTATTTTCTTTGCCTCCGGAATGCTGCCACGTTCTACATTTTGAGCTGCATGTTATACTAAAAAGGACATTTGTATTTTGCTAACTTGGGAAGTTAAATTGAGTGGTTTTTGTTATTCAGTAGGGACAGAAAATGATCAAAATATTTTGAGTGAAATACTGAGCTAAGCTTGAGAACAGAACACAAGCCAAATTCTATAGAATATTTTGGTATGACTTGGTCAATGGAGGTATTTAAGTGGTGTAGTATCCCACTTGGAGAAAGCTGCCTCAACAGAAATCTTTATAGCAGATACTATTTTACTTGCAAAACTGCTCTTTTACTGATATTACTTGTTTTGCTAATAAGTGCTGATTTTCCTGTATGAGTCCAAAGCAGACCTTTGTTGATATAGCTGATTACATGCTTAGTGCTTTGCCCCAGTGGTGTATCAAGATTGCTCTATTGGCAAAATGCTCCTAATGCAGACCTCATCTGATTTTAGTCATTCACTTTTCTTGATTTCAAAGCTCAACAAAATAAGACTGCTATAGGAGAATTTGAAGGGACGTTAGTTGTTTCACGACTCTGTAGTGAATAATAATTGGGATAAAGAAACTCAAGAGCTGTACTGCATTTAAAAAATCAATGCTATTTTTAATAATATAATTAAGTTTTTTGTCATTTGAGGTATTCTTGTTGTAGACTTGAATTAAGGGTGAGAAACCTAATCTTCTGAGTTGCTTCATGTACTTCACTTTTGGTCTTTGTAGAATCCTGCTGATGGTGTGATTTGCCTGATTAACTGTGACAGTGCTGTCCGTACTAAATAGCACATGGCTGAGCATCTTCGCCTTGAAATCAAATGATGTAAACGAAAACTTTCCAAAAGTATTCTGAGCTTTTTCATCACCTCAAAAATCTCTCAACCAAAATCGAAGTGAAAGGCCTAGTGATCATAACCTAGTCAGGCACAATGCCTTGCTGCATGCTCTGGATAGCACCTAGATCTTATGCCTAAGAGAAGATTTTATGGCCATCATAGTAGGAGGCTTTCTGGCTTCCAGGGGTAGCAGCATTACTTGTAGAATTGCTGCGTTATTGCTTGATTACTGGTATGTTACATGCTGGACCCAGCTTGTTGGAGAGAGGCAGTTCTGATTCATATCACCCTGGGGAGCATCAGGCATGTATCCAGACCATGCATCAGCATCAATGGTAACTGCGGTATTGAAATTACTGGAAAAGACATAGAATCAGATAATCATCCACAAAATAGAATGGCTGTGAAGTTCACAGCTGGTAGATTCATATCTTTTGGGAGCATGGTACCATGTAACAGGCAAAATCTGTGAAGTTTACTAAATGGGTTAAGGCAACTTCATTACATGGAATTTTTCCATTGTTAATGTTGGCTTACTTTTACCTCACCTCCTCCCTAAGTGTACTTACAAGTTGTAAACAGATCTTCTGTGAAATGTCAAAAAAAGAGCAAACCACTCCAGGCCTAGGTTTTCTCTTGGAGGTTAAACTGAAATTTAATTATTGACATTGCCGCTGAATGGAATGAGTATCTCCTTCTCTGGAGATACTCAAAACCTGCCTGGATGCGTTCCCGTGCAACCCGCTCTAGGGGCACCTGCTTTACAAGGGGGGTTGGACTGGGTGATCTCCAGAGGGCCCTTCCACCCCTTACCAATCTGTGATTCTGTGAAATACATTCCAGAATGTCAAAAATTCCATTAAGTTTTCTGACTACTGTACACTCACTTTTTTTTAAATTTCCCTTCCTTAGGCACTTTGATGCATTTCTGCAGCAATACCTACCTCACAAAAGTAAAAAATAGTCCAGGCAATGAACTATTCATCCTTCTCTCTAGTTTATACCAGATACCATCTGTTTTAGGTTGAAAACTAGGAATAGATCTCCTTTAATTTGAGGGAGACTCTGCTCTTAGGTTCTTTTAAGAATTCATAAGAAAGGTGAATAAATGTCATGTTTCACAGATGTTCAGATCATTTTTATATGGAATTGGTTGACCCTTCAATGCACTGGCTTTTATTAGGGTTTGTGCCCTTTTCCTCAGCAACAGTTTAAGGAGGTGGAGTGCTTCTCTGAGGTTCCAGGCTTGTAGAGCCTCCTCACCTGGATGCTTTTTAAAGCATGGTTAGCACTGGCCACACAGCTCTTACAAGCATCTAAGTACAAGGACACAGTTGCATGGTAGCACTATGGTCATGGTTGCAACTGGGAGGTTTCTTGTTTTGTTTATCCATGTGCTATTAGGATGTTTGCAAATAGCTGGAGCGTAGAAAAAAATGCATTTAATGTCAGGTTCTGCAAAGGGGAAGTAGGGCTTTACAAGGGCTCCTCTGCTCTAAGATTTGCTGCTCTGTGTGTTCTGACTGTGTTTATTCTAAAGGCATGGTGTAAGGCTTATCCCTTTATACTCTGTATTTGGTAAGAAGTGATTTGGTAAAATATATTTAGATTCATGTATGTAGCTTATTCTAGACAAACACTTGTGTATTGTTTTAACTTTTTCCCTGTGCTTATCTAAGACTAGTTTGTACATTTCAAAGTAAATAAGTGCTTACTGATGGCCATCATACTCCTCCTATTTGTACCCACAATACTATATTTGTGGCTTTGCAGACTGGCTGGCTTTGATGGCTCTTATGTATAGGTATTTTTGACAGATAACTAAATTCAGCTTGGATGACTAAATCCAGTGTATGCAAATACCAGCCCTTCATTGTTGTGTTTAAGCAAAATTTTACATCTGCATTAGAATAAAAAACATTGAGTTGATACGAGTGTCGCATATTGCATAAAGGCGGCAAGATGACATTAAGAACAGAAAATTATTATATTTTAGGCCAAATGCAGTAGTAACTATAAACAGGATTTTTTTTTTATAGGGGAGATTCCCCCTTTTCATGCTTGTGTTTTTGATACTGAAATTCTCCCCACCACTAACCCATATGCCTATTTATTCATTGCTATCCCCATAGCTTCCTCTGTCACTGCTTGTGCTTGCTGTTCCTTAATCTCCAGCCCTAGAAAGATGGGTATGTTGTTCATTATGGCAGGCACACCAGTGCTCTGTAGAGCTGTCGGGAGCACTTAGGTAGGTAGATCGGTGCCTGATACTGGTTTTAATGTGCCCATCGCTTCCAATGGTGTTTCCCCTGGCTGGAGGCTTGTGTTTGGGAGACCACAGTGTGCGTTCCAGCTGGCACCGCAAACAGTGTCTGCCAGGGAAAAACAGGTAAATATAATGAAGCAGGGATGTAATTGGGGAACTGTACTGCGTAATTTGATTATGGTCTCAGATGCAAAGGACTCAAAAAATACTAGTTAAAATATAAATACTGGTGTTACAATGTTTATTATATGGTAGTAAACAATCCACTCAATAGACATATGAAAATTTAGGTCAGAGCTGTAATTTACCACAGTTGTGAAGAAAAATGTGGTAGAATGACCTATCGTGCTATTGCTTACAGAATTTTTTGGTATGTGGCTTTCTCAGTGATGTATTTGAAAATGATGTAGAATATGAAAATCATGCTTTTTTAAATCCTCATTTTAGTCAGATAAAAACCAGCTTGATTTGTATATGTACAAAAGAATTTTCTAAAAACGAATTCTACTATGTGATATAATTTTTTTGAAGTGAGCAGTGCATGAGTTTTTTCTCTGAGCCTTTTTCTTTTTTTAACCTCCTTGCCCATGTCCACACTTTCTTTCAAGAACTGTTTAGAAAAAAGTCTAGTTACCTTGAATATTTTTTTTTTTTGTAATTTAAAGCCTTCCATGTCCTTAAAACTCAAACTGCTTTCTGGCTCACTAGTATTTCTTGAAAACGAAAAATAGCTTGACAAAAATTCTGTTTCTTCCAAAGTACTGGTCAAGCTTCTGGTTTCCATTTCCTACCAGAATAATTGAGTTGCTTTTTCTAGAAATTATTTTTGCAGATTGTCAGGAATATTAGACTGAATATAAATTCAATATAAGATCTGCCTTCCTTGAGATGCATGGGTCTCTATTAGATAGTAGCTACTATTATCTTTAACTGTTTTAGTTGTCATAAGACTGATCTCTCATTTGCTTTGTACCTTGCATAGTCACTAACTCCTGGGTGCATAAAATCCTGTCTAATTGGAACAGTAGCATTTTACATCTACTGCAGACTCTCTGTTCTTAGCTATATGTCATAATGCAGTGTAAAATAAGTCTATGTAAAATATCTGTAGCATATGGATCAAAGAATATTTGTGATAGAAGGAAGTTCACTGTTTGTAATTTAGAAATCCAGTGTAAATATCTAGTTATTTAGGATGATTACCCTGTGGATATGTGGCTTGTATGGGGAGTTGGATCACTGTATGATTCTAGCTTGCCCGAAGTAGCTAATTACATCTGCAGACAGGTATGTGGTTGGTTGTTGCACTGGTGTGCATATATAGATATTCAGGGATGCACAAACGCATACAAGAGGAAAGTTAAATCAGTCTCATTTAAGTCAGAGCATGCCTATAGGAAGACTGCTTAGAAGAGTACGTAAAAGAGCACACGTTAACTCTGAGTCTTTACAACTGTAGATCCCAGAGACAGTCACTGGGAGGGATGAATGGATAACATGCTTACTGAGACAAATGAAACTTGTGCAAGGCGCAGGAGCAGGGTCCCTGGAAAGTCAGCTGAGGCAGAAGAAATGTGTCTGACGAGAATAGCACAGGAAGAGGCTGACTGCTGTGGTGCTGAGGAGAGAGAGGCATAAGTGAAGGGGAGAGCCCTGCAAAATCCTCAAGGGGCACTGCTCGAAGCCCAAACAATTCTCATGAGAGAAACTGGAGAGCTGTATTGTCTATCGTTTTGTGTGCTAGTGAAAGTAAAGCGTACTTGGTTTTGGAACCTTCGGAAAAATCTGTATATGTTTTACTTCAACTTTACAATACTGGAAGGGGTGAGCTCAAAATCACTGGGGCTAGAGCTCTTTGCTTCTGCTCCTGACAGCTGGAGAAGGCAGCCAGCATTGTCTTGCAGGAATAAAGTAGCCTGTTGTGGAGGGGGAGCCACGAAAACCTGTGCCTAGTCATTGTGCCGAGGGAAATCACGAAAGCCAGTTTTCTCAGACTAGAGAAGGCTTAAAAGCTTGCAAACATGCTGAAACCCAAACACAACAGCTAGGTGAGTGGAAAGAAGTCTTTCACGGCTGCTACGGTGTTACGCATCAGAGGGGAGGATCTGTTGTGTGCCATCTTACTGTTTAGATTTTATGGATTGGTCAGATAAGCTGAACACGTGCAGACTGCAGTTGTAACATTTCTGGAAAAGAAAACAAAGCCTCTGAGTTCTATATCTATCTAGAAAATGCATATGGAGAGATTTAACCACTCTGTGCAAGTAGCTAATTGCATATTATCAGTTGCAGAGTCAAGTGAGATATAGCAGAGGAGCACTGAGTTAAAACTCTGCAGTGCCCCTTCCGTAATCACCAGTGAAACGCTGTTTTGTGAGTTCTCTGGGCTTTGGGGATTTTTTGCTGTGGGATTTTTCTGACATTCTTTTCGTTGAAGCAAAGTTTCCTTGTTGTGTAGTGCATTTTTCTTTCTTCCCTGGACAGCAAAAACGTAGGCCTTTGAACGGCATAAAGGTTCAAATCTGACCCAAGACTACCACTTGTTATCAGTCAGATTTAAACACTAAGCTTACCTATGTTTACTGCTGAGTTCTTGTGGCTATTTTTTGCTTAAATATATCAAGATTTTTGGTAAAAATCCATTGTCTGGTTAGGGGCTAGAATCAAATAATGATCTTTAAAACCAGACTATTTTATTGATTTAAAAATTGGAATCACAAAGACAGGGAAAACAGTTTTTTGTGACTTCAAAATTGGGGTCCCAGAAATTTCAGTACACTGGAAGATGTAGAGAGTTTTCAGATCTAGAAGGTGGACTTGCTTCACTTCCATGCAAACATTTTAGGAAAGCAGGATAGAATCTTAAGCTTTTTTTTCCCTGTTTTTATCTAATTTGTGTTTCTAGGCTTTCATTTTAATGTCATGCCTATTATTGCATCATTAGTGTTCTTTCATTCTTTTGTCTCAGAAATGTGTCCTGAACGTGCTTTTATCTCGCCTTATTATTGCTTGTAAACCTCATACTGCTTCACCACTGTGGCACAGCTAATGCTCTTTTCCCTTGCTTAAGCTTACTGCAGTCTCTCTGGCCCTGCCGTCAATCACCAGCTGGATGCTGAGAGAAATTTTTTATAGCAGCTTCTGTCAGTAAAGAGAAAATATTTTGAAAAATACAGTCTAAAAGCTGAATGTCAGCCTGCTGAGTGGCCTGGTTTAAACAGGAGAATTGACTCTGCCAAGATTTTGTTGCTTAGTTTTGTTCTTAATTTTTTTTAAAAGTAGTTTGGTGTCTAGCCCAAATAATAAACAAAATAAGACTTTCTTGGCAAGGACTCATAACTGACTGGCTTACTAAAATTCTTAAGCATCTCCGTGACTGTTTCTGTCTCCACCTTTCCGATCCCTGTAACGTGGAAGTTTTCAGTCTGTTTTAAGTGTCACACAGAGGAGTAGCAATGAACCCATAAACTGCAGCAGCTCTGCTTGATCCTCTGTTGTCCCCTGTTTTGTTCTCTTTTTCAGCAAAAGCTAAATGACTGTAAAAGTATGTTGTTTCTGAGGTTCAAAATCCTACAACGAGCAATACTCTATCTCTGCATGAAGTATTCCAAAAGAGATTCTGGACATCCTGAACAATTGTACTTTGCCTGTATGACCAGAGCAAAAAATCACTCAAAAGATCTAGATAGACGAGAAGCTGTATGCTTTTTTAAAAACCACTTTGAAAAAGGATGGTGGAAGCACATGGCATAATGCATAGTAAATCTTGTATTAGAAACCCCTTGTTGAGAAGTTGCATTGGTCTCTTGAGCCAGAGAATATTGCTGTCCTGCAGATATATTGTTGGAAGCTGCATTGAGAAGTGCAGCCTCCTTGTTAGTTGATAAATAGAGATTACAATCATCTACTAGGCTATTTTATGGTGCTTGTTAACAATATTTACCTTCCTAAATTGATTGAGTATAATCCTTGCTATGACTTTACCTCATTTCTGGAAGACATATAGATAATGTGGTACTTATATGAAGTCTTGCATGTCACTGAAAACCTGCTGTATTTCCTTAGTTGAATTGTGCAGCAGGATTATATTAACATAGATTTTGGAATATTTGAGCTCCCATAGGGTATGGTGTGTGGCTGATATGACATGACTTGCCTTCAACAGTTGTTTTAACAAGATAGCTTACATATAAAATATACCAGCCTGAAAGGCATTATTGAGTGAGTTTAGTAAGAAGCACTGTTGGCAAAATTCTTCACTTTCGTCTTTATCTGATTAATCCAAGTTTGAATGTTACAAAGAAAGTATTTTTAACTTAGCATAGTATTCGGTATGTTTGTTTAAAAACAAAAACAAAACCAAACACAAACCCCAAACAAAAACCAAAATAAAAAAAACACCTCCCCAAAAAAGCCTTTATATTATTTACTACAAGATCATTTTTAATAAATTCTTAAACTCATTGCAATTGTATGTGCATTTACTCCAGTTGAAACCCATACTGCTTAAAAAATGTTCTCACTCCTAAAATCTGTTTTAATAATACATTAATTAACACTTCTCTAGTACTTGGCATACTAACACACAAGATAATTTACAGTTCCTAATATTTTAAACTCCGTATTAAAAAGACTAGTGTTAGCAAACAGAAAATACACTGTGTGAATATAGCATAAATGCTAAACATATAATTTATATGTAGTTGAGTCTTTATTAAAAATAGATATACTTTAATGTCTTAATAATACCGCCAGCATTGTTTGATTTGCTATTAACATTTTTTCAAGTCCTGCTGATGGCTTATTCCTTTTGTTATTAACATGCAGAGGCTTAATATCTAATAATATCAATAATTAACTTTTGGTTTATATAAACAATTAATTTCAGATTTTATGGCATAATACTGATTTTAATTTGTGTCTGTTTTCTCCTTGCACAGGGCTTTTTGTATTGACTGAAAAATACTCAGCCAAATTAATATCTGAAGATTCATGTCTATGTACTTGCATCCAAAGGCTTTGACTGACCGTGAACTTGAGAACAGATTTCAGATATAGACAGGTTTTTACTGTCTCCTGACTATATGCTGCAGGGAAAAGCTTACTACACGAGGATGCTAAATGGCTTGAGGGTCTGGTAATGGGATGTGGAGACCTTCACCTTAGGTCACTAGTTTGAATGTAGCCCAGGTGGGTGGAAACTAAAACCCATTATAATCTGATGGCTCTTGGATGGCCTGTGTGAAATGAGTTGGTGGTCTCAGTCAACTTCCTAGTAGAAAGATGTCAGTATTGGAGAATCATTATCACAGTTCTCGTAGATTGGGACCCTTGCTGGAACTCTTTGCAGAAACATCAGTGGCTGGAGTGAGTTTGGGCACTGAGATGAACCTCTGAACCTCAAGTGGGTTAGTATATGACAGGCAAGAAGCATAATCGTGTAACAGAATGGAGAAACCATTGGCATGTGTTAGGCTGGGTCTGGCTTGTAAATACACTTACAGAACTGTTTAGCTATGTTTGGCTTCCACTATCGTTGCTTGCAAGGTACTTCAGAGAAATGCTGCATGCTCCTTATAAGTGGAAGGACTGGGTAAAAAACAAACCAACAAATGGAAAAAAACCCCAGAGAACTTTTGACATTAGTTAACTAAAAGTCTGGAGAGGCTATAATCATGGCTGAATTTTCCTAGTTGATTCTCAAACTAACTGGTTGAATCCCTTGACTTTTCTGCAGGTAATTTTGCCGCCAGTCTCCAGATGTTTTAGTGATCCTGGTACTAGAGGAGGAAAGTAATATATGTTATATTATTGTCCAAGGCAGTGAAAGACTCTTAATTGTAATGACTGCACGAAATCAATGCTCAAAATCTAATTGTTGTGGGCAATGGCAAAGCATATGCTGTTTTCCAACTCTCAGAGAATTGCTCTTTTCTAACAGCTTTTGTGCGTAGTGGCTTGCGTGTCTGTCTCGAACACGGTCTCAGTTAGCTAATGGAGCTCACCTGACTGGATAAATGCTGCCTCATCAGACACTAGCTGCTTTTTTATCAGGGAATTGAAGGACATCCATTTTGTCCTTATAGAGTCTTTTAAAGAGCCAGTCTGTGGGATTGCTGGTTCCCATTACTACCCCCCCCTTCACCCCCCAACTAAAAACTAATTGTTACTTTATGCACACGGGCCAAGGGTCCACACCACTAACAAGAAAGACCATGTTCTTCCCATCAAGCTATGGATACCTCCAGTCACACTCGCATCCTCTGGGTGTAATATCATCAGTGAGAGATGATATTTCATCCTAGAGAAGTTATGGGACTAGAGTGGCTGGGGTATTTCACCAGTTATACTGAAATCCACTTCACTTCCTGCAATTTTTGTTGTTGTCTCATGATTATGGCAAGATTATGCTTGTATTTCAACTTCAGTCATGTGCATCAAACTTGTGCTGGATGTGGATACACATTAGTGCTCGGGTGGAATTACTTCAGAACAGAGCCAGAAGCATGTGTCATGTTTCTTATAAATTTCAAGCAAATATTTATGTCTCCTTAAAATACAGTAGCCCCTTTTCAGGTAAGTTGAACAGTGAATTAACTAATATTAAGACGCTGAACAACTTTCCACTAGATGTGTTTACATTTTAAGTTTCTAAATATACAAATACAAAGGGTTTATAGTCGGTATCCCGAGAGCCTATATAACTTAGCATATTCTGTATGCATTCCTCCCTAACAAACAAATCAGATGCATAACATTAGGCTGCCTGAATGCCCTCACTTCCTCAAATATTCAGTGAGAATTTATGGATATTCAGTTATTTGACTTTTCTCTATTTGTTTAGATAGTAATGCATGCTTCTTTGCTGTGAACATTGTTTACGAAATTGCAAGAGGATTTTTTTCCTTAAGAATAGTTAACAAAATAAGTTGTAAATGGAGTATATGTTACTGTTTTAAAAGAACATTTGCCTATAATAGGCAAATAGTAATAATATTTATGATACCTGCATCTGTTTTGATATCAATAAGTATCACTTTTAATCAAAGCATCCACAAAGCTTGTGTGTTGTGCAATATAGGATGCTAACCAATTTGAATGTTCTGTTAAAACATTATGATGTAAACAAAATTGCAGGAGGCTGGAATGGAATATTATTTTTCGACACTAATGGGGAAAAAAAATGATTCATTTGTTATATAGCAATCTTTATTGGCTGCATTTCTAAATAATGGCATATTTAACCCGATCTAGCTTGATGATAGTCATAGGGGGTTTTGTTAGTTTTTTTTATGAGGTAAAACCAGTTGCATCTGAGAAAAGCAACCCTCTGGTAGTTTCAGTAATATCTATTAATTCGAAATTGAATGTTTGTGTACGTTTACGGCTGTGGCTTTCTTTTTCAGCATAGGTAGTTCCAATTTTTAGTCAACAAAAACCTTTCTATCAATTTACTTTTTCCTACCATGTCTTTCAAAACACCTAAACCTAGTGCTGTAACTATGGATGATGATCTAGGGACTGCAGGAGTTAGACAAGTCACAGTAGAGGTTTGTAACTTCTTTTAATTTGCTAATCCATGCATGGAACAACATTTCCAGCATTACCCAGAGATTAAGCTCCAGGGCCAAGGGCAGGACCTCAATTTTAGTTTGCTAGTGATAGGCATACTGTGGTTAGAACTAGGTCTCTGCTCTGGACAATACCAAGCCTTTTCAATTTAAATTTCAATAATGGTAGCAAAATATTAAACATGGAGAACATGAGTTGAAAAAAAAACCAAACCCACTCTGTCTTTACAGACAGTTATTTCCCAGGATAAAGTGTATGCTGTAATATTGGATGCCAAAAAATTGTCACTTTTTTCAAAAATGGAAAGAAATATAAATGAATACAGTATGTTAATTTTCTGGAAAATATTTATTTCTGAGAGTGTGATTATTAATGAGCAAAGAACAAATATAATGATTTTTGTGTAGATTATTGCATTAATGTTTAGCAATGTAATAAGTACTGCACTTCAATACAATTTTTTAATAGATTTTTGTTTACTCTGATGATTAACTGGTAATTCATTCACATTAAGTTGGCTATTTTTAATGTAGGTCACAAGAATGGTAACCACTTTATTTGTTGACAGTAACTTTATGAGAGTGGAAAGATTTTGGAGCCACAGATGCAAAATGTAACAATTTTTATGTAATAAATTGGCATTAGTTCATTATAATGCATCATAAACCTCTTAAAACTGGATAAAACATACTTGGTAGCATTCAGATTTTTTTTATTACCTTCCATTTAAATATATCCTTTTTTTAAAGGAATATATATACACACACAGATTTTTCTGAATTCAGAACTTTCAGAAGAAACTCTTCGCTCATTAATTTCTGTGAGTTGGAAGCAGTACATAGCTCAGTCAGACTAAATACAAATAGAAGAGCCATCTGTAATCACTGCCATTAGTATTTATTGGAATAACATACGTTAGGTGGTAATCTGTTACTGCTGTATGTATTATGAATGTAATTGTGCAGTTAATTTCCCTCCTGTTAAATTCCCTCCGATGCCAATTTTTAAGAAGGTAGCAAAAATATTACAATGCACTTAACCAAAAGGAAGCTGCCATTGTAGTAGTATCTACATCCAAATAGGTGATACAGGGGTGAGAGTCTTGTATAAACTCCAGAAGCTTAACTGATAGGAAAGGCAAAATAAAGATCAGATTAATGAGTCAGAGAGGTCTTGAATACTCACTGTTATGTAGAAATGCTGCATACCAGGACAGAAGAGTCAAAGGAACACATTGTCTGCCTTACTAAAGTGATGCTTCTCTTTAAGAGGAAGGTCCTAGTGCTGCATGTTATGTATACCTGTGGCTCCATTACTTTTGCTATGAATACTGTACACAGAAAGCTTGCAGAATGTGCCTGGATGTAGACTTTGTATTAGAGTTACGTAGGCATAACTCCTGTAGGTAGGTATGGGATACCTTTGCTATAGTTCTTTCCTTTGTGGAGTTAGGCTCTTCTGTTATACTCATTCACGTCCTAGGAAATATTGGCACTGCTTATTATCTTTGTCAGCAACACGGACAGTGGGACTGAGTGCACCCTCAGCACGTTTCCTGGTGACACCGAGCTGCATGGTGCAGTTGACACGCTGGAGGGAAGGGAAACCATCCAGAGGGGCCTCAACAGGCTTGAGAAGTGGGCCTATGCAAACCACGTGAAGTTCAACAAGGCCAAGTGCAAGGTCCTGCACGTAGGTCAGGGCAATCCGAAGCACAAATACAGGCTGGGTGGACAATGGATTGAGAGCAGCCCTGAGGAGAAGGACTTGGGGGTGGGTGTTGGTTGCTGAGAAGCTCAACATGAGCTGGCAATGTGTGCTTGCAGCCCAGAAGGCCAACTGTATCCTGTGCTGTATCAAAGGAAGCATGGCCAGCAAGTTCAGGGAGGTCATTCTGCCCCTCTGCTCTGCTCTCCTCTCGTGAGACTCCACCTGGAGTACTGTGTTCAGCTCTGGGGCCCCCAAAATAAGAAGGACATGGACCTATTGGAGTGGCTCCAGAGGAGGGCCGTGAAGATCACCAGGGGGCTGGAGCATCTCTCCCATGAGGACAGGCTGAGAGAGTTGGGATTGTTCAGCCTGGAGAAGAAGAGGCTCTGGGGAGACCTTATGGCAGCCTTGCAGTAGCTGAAGGGGGCCTACAAGAGAGCTGGAGAGGGACATTTTACAAGGGCATGTAGCGATAGGACAAGACGTAATGGTTTTAAGCTGAAAGAGGGTAGATTTGGATTAGATCTTAAGAAGAAATTCTTCACGATGAGGGTGGTGAGACACTGGAACAGGTTGCCCAGAGAAGTTGTGTATGCCCCCTCCGTGGAAGTGTTCAAGGCCAAGTTGGATGGGGCTTTGAGCAACTTGGTCTAGTGGAAGTTGCCCCTGCCCATGGCAGGGGGGTTGGAACTAGACAGGCTTTGAGGTCGCTTCCAACCCAAACCTTTCTATGATTCTATTAAATTTGTGGCATTAAGCTTATGTGTGTTTGTTTGTTTCTTATCCTTTGAGTTTGGGCGCAATGATTGCAGGTTTCCTTGTGTACATCTTTAACTTCTTTGGGATTGTTGTCCTTATTAGGTACTGAACTAGTAGATACTAATGGTGAATGGTACCATGGCGCCAAACAGTGTAGTATCGCTGCTTAGCCATCAGTGCACTGAGGAATGGCAGTTCAGAAAGGGTTTCCCGGAAGCTGTAAATCTCAATTCTTTATCCACGCAGATTCTTTCTTAGAGAATATAGTTCCCTGTGATGTTCTAAGATAAAAGATAAAATTGCTGTGCAGGTACAATTTTCATTAAGCATAGTGCAAAAGGATGTTTTTCATAATCTTTTTCAATAATTGGTCATATTTTTATTGCAAATATAACCTAATCTTTAACAGACTATGGTTTTGTGGCAAGTATTATCTTAGGTCATAGAAAATGTAAGGTAATGAGATACTGCATTTGTTTCTTAGTCCTTGGCATCAATATACATGCTATTGCATGCTGTAGTTATCATCTCTATATGTATTTTTAAGAAGCCTAGATTAAATACTTCAAGTTCAAAAAAACCTCAGCGTTTACAGACTTTTCCCTGTGATTGTCTTGGTATTTTAGGGATAGAATAGTATTAAAGAGTGAAGCAACTCCAGAGTGTTCGAAGGAAAAATTATTTAAATATCTTCTCATGCTTACTGAAAAGAGTACTGTGCTGGTTGGTTGCATTAGTAGGGTATTAAAACCCCTCTGACCACTTCATAATGATTATGAAGTCATACCGATCATAAATAAGTTCTAGGTCAGACTCAGTTGTGACCATAATAAAACTTGTTTCCTTGCTGTTTAATGTTTGAAAGGTAGTAGTGCAGTATGTGTGTGGTCTGAGATTTTTGCAGACGTGATCTGCATTTAATCTGGGAAAATTAATTCCCTAAGCTGCTGGCAGGCAGCATGTACTTGTTAATTATTCAGGTGGATGACAAATGCAGAGCAGAGGTTCTCGCAAAGACAAAGTTTGTATGATGCATGTTTAGTAACTGATAGGCTTGACATTCTGTGGTGTCTTATTCACTGCTAATCCTAATAAGCTGCCTGATGAGATGAACGCCTATCCTCCTGTCCTTTAGAGAAAGAAAACAGAGATTTGAAAGAACTTCATTATAGTAATAAATCCCATATTTTTCAGTTATTGCTGGTGAAAAGAGATCTTGTCCAGGTGAATACCACACACACAGAGAAAAAAGTCAGTATAGTAGTGTAATACAGAGTATTGAAATTAATAGAAAAGTGTATTATGAATGCCCCCACTGTAAAAGTAGCTACAGTTTAACTTTATCAGTAGGCCAGGTTTATGTAGTTTAATGCCCTTCGAATTCTTTGGCTTTGATCTACAAGTGATACAAGCCGATGTATGTGTAATTTCACCAAGACTTGCAAGTTGCCGGGGAAGTAACTTGAAAACACTGTATTTACTGTAGTCGTTTTCCTTCTCTCTGTTTTTCAGAGGGTTTTTCACTATGCTGTGAGTATTCTGTCAATTGTACTACACAATGGTGAGGGCCAAAGTTACCTGTGGATACTGGAAGCATTAATAACTGAGAGACTGCCAGTGCAAGTGGGTTCTGGAGTTTGCCAAATGCTTTTATTCTCAGTTGATTTCTCATGGTTTCTTTTACTCTTTCCCTATTTTTATTACAGTAGGAAGAATGGTAAGAGATTAAACTCCCTCACTGCAGTGCAGATCACCCAGCACCAATTCTGAGTGGCATTTCTCGAGTTATTCCATGGCATAGTGACCAACAGTCCATCTTTTATCTGTTCACGGCCCTCTTCTCTGTGACAGGCTTTTCTTGTAGCTAACTGAAAGAATAAAAGATGGACTTTTTGAACTGGATTTTTTCTGTAAAATGTAGGTACAGGAAATTTAGTTTCAAACACTGACTTTAATACAAAAAAGCAAATTTCCTACTGTATCACTTGGGGGTTTTTTTATATTTCAGGTAGATGGAGGTTGGTGGAGGATTCATGTATTTTACACTTCTGTGAAATTTATTTGTGTGTGTCGTTTCAACTGCATTTAAACATATTCTCTAGCTCAAGTGAATGCGAGACTGCGAGAGAAGAGTCACTAGATTTTTGTCGAGGTGGCCATGCTTTAGCTTCTTTCACAATCCTCCCTATTCTCTGTGTGTGTGTGTGGTGAGGGGGAGAGAGTGGGGACAGCATAATAAGGTACTTTAGGTCCAGGTTCTGGTACATTGAGAGAGGCCTCTGATAAAAACAGAGTTGTTCCTGCTTTCCAGACTTTCCTAAAGTATGGTGGATACCTACTAGCAATTGGAGAACAACATTTAAATATTTTGAGAGGAATGCTTTGTGGCTCATGAAGGTTAAAGAATTACAGTAACATAATGCACTTGTTTATCTTTACAAAACACGTGGTGCATTGAATCCTAGCTCTGAGCAATCCTCCTGTCTTGAGGTGAAGGAAAATGTTAACTTAATTTACAAGCTAGCGGAGTCCTGGGCCTCTTCAGATTAGGGGCTTTTAATCAAATGAAATTGTAGCTAATAATTGAAACTAGTTTTCTGATGCTAACTGTGAAATTCAGCTGAAATCACCAAACTCATTTCCACAGGGTTTTAAGAGCTGGTTGAAATTAGAGTGTAGCAGGAAAGGGCTTTCATTTGTTCCACCAGTTTATGTATGCTCTTTTCTTTTTCTCTTGCACAAATTGTTGGGCATGGCGATTTCAGTTCTGAGACCACCAAACTCACTTCTGCTGAGATTTAAGGTTTGACTGAAATCAGAGCATATAGGGATAAGGCTTTCGTTTGTTCCACTAATTTACGTATCCTCTGTCCCTTTTTCTTGTGCAAATTGTTGGGCATGGTGATTTCATTGCTGAGAATTAATTTTACCTAGCAGAAAAATGCATTATGTACTGTGAAAGTAATTGGTGTCTACAGAGTAATTTCATAAGGTACTTGATGCATAATAGCATGTACCGAGCTATTCATAACAGAAAAAAGTTATTTCAGACAGTTTAGCACCTATGGTTAAGCTCATATTCCAAAGGATAGCCCTTGGTCTTTGTGTCATTATCTCTTTCCTTTATATTTGCAAATGAAAACAGCATTGCAAGTATTTAAATTAGAAATTAATAGAAGAAATTATAAAGGAAATAATAAATTGCAGTGTGCATTTTAGTAAGTATGTGCAGAAACTGTGACTTGTTCTTTGAACAAAAAAGCAAAACCCTGGTCACAATTCATTAATATCAAGAATCTCTACTATACTCAAGCAAACCTTGAAAATATTGTGTCTTAGCAAAACCTCATTAAACTGTCATATACACACTTCGATAAACTTTATGAAATATACTATTTTAAGAATGCCCCATTAAACTGTCATGTACTTTTTCTGCATTTCCTTTGCTATTATTGCTTGATTACAAAGATATTTGTATGCTAATTTAAGCTTTTTTTCTTTTTCTAATTGGCCTTCTTCCCTCAGTCATTTAGGGCAGAATCTAAGATGTGCAAGAGAAGTAAAGATTTATCTTGGTTTCTTTGAAGAAACTGTTCTTATCTGTGAGCTTCCAGAAGTTGCACTGCCCCTAAGCAACGTATCTGTCAGACCTACTATTTCCAGAGAAGCATGGATTTTACCCATAGGAAACATTTTTTTCCCCAAACAGATGCACAAATCTGTAACTTCATCCTACTTGTACCTTGGTACCAGGATCTTAAGCTGTTCTTTAGACCAGCACCTTGGGACAGTGTTTTATCCAGTTCCTTGTTGCACCCTAGAATTGCGCTTGATTTCAGGAGGTTAGTTCTTTGCCCCTTCTTCCCTTTGCAGTGGTGTGATTATGTTGCTGGTGCTCTGAAGTTTTTGGTGGGAAAAAATGAGTGTGGGAAAAGACAAGAGAGGTAAAAGAGAAAAGATTGTTTCTTCCTGTTCTTTTGATGTTTCAGCTGGAAGCTCAGCTACCTCTGTACACAGACTATAGTTTCTTTTGCAGGCCATTCTGGGTAGGAGCATACCTGATCACTTTTCCCTGACAGGAGAGGAGTGAAACAGAACTGAATTGGAGCTGGTGTTGCCGCCTTGACTCTTTGTTCCTTGATGAGGAACAAAAATAGTTTGAAGAAAGCATCATCACTCTATCCACAAACTAAAAGGAAGTAGAGCCACATGTAAAGGAACACCCTATCTATTGCTCGAGCAGCCCTGACTTTGCAGAACTGAGCCACTTTTCTGTCTCCTCTGCTTTTGAAGCTGTGGCTCTTGCCAAAGCTAGAGAATGAAACTGATGCCTACAGACAGAGTTAGTTTTAGCAGTGAGGCAAGATTTGAGGGACAGCTATCTCAAAGAGGCACCATTAATAGATTTATAATATGAACACATATTTCTCTCTCATCTTCCTGAAATGTGGCTGTGGTGATAATTTTCGGTGCCTTGTACCCCTGCAGAGTGCAGTGTGAAAGATCAGAACTGAGAAGAATGGACCATAAATGGGTCTGGACTTGTGGGGCATGCAGCCATACGCACACATCGTTCCCAAGGCATTCCTACTTGTACAGCAAGACTAGCAGACTAAACCAGAGCTAGAGAACAGCCAAGTCAGCAGAAATAAAAAGGGGAAACTCTCCTCCCCTAAACCCAACTCTAAAACCAAGACCCAAACAAATCTGGACATATGCTTTTGCCGAAGTGTGCATATAACTACAACCATGCTTAAGGTATCAATGTCTGCATAAACAAGAACATCTCTATGCCAATAGGTTTACAACTCTCCCCAGACTGCTCGAAAGACGACAATAGAAAGATAATCTTTTTGTTGCACATAAGTAATGGAGGAAATATAAAATACCCATCTGTTGTCACAAACTGCTGCTGTCGGTTATTATGACTTAAAGGCTGAGTTTTCTTTTCCAGTTACCACTGCAGAATTGTAATTCCCAGGTCATCAGTCCCAGCCATTGTGGCAGCTTAAGGAGTGGTTGGAAAGGAATCCTGGAAAGAAATCAGCAGGTGAAAAAGAGTTTGTTAGATAGGCGTTTTCTGATTTTATTTGTGCCAAACCTTCACTCAAAGTTTATAAAGTCAGAAATTCCTCATCGTATAACTACAGCATCTGTCACTACTGAAGTTAAACATGTCTGTTCTATGAGGGAATCACCATTTTTTTTACTGAGACCTTTACTCAACACAATTGTCTTTTCACTCTGCTGGTTGTTTCTATCTTCCCAGTTTAGGTAAACAGGAATGCAGCCACCTTGCTCCAATTATGAAGGCCCTGAAAACAATAAAGTAGCAAGAAAACCCAAAGACTGATTACCATTACAGCAGTCTCCGCTTGTTTTTCAAAAACTTCTTGCCAACAATGGCTCCTGTCAGGCTACATACTTCATGGGCCTTCTTTTCAGGAAGGAATCAAGATTCAAATCCATTTCAAACAAGGAAAGCAAGCACTGAAATCAGATACTCAGTTGGACCAATTCTGAACTATTGCAGTCGGATATTGGAAATATTTGAATGGTGAATTCAAATCCTGTACAAAGGAATAAAAATCATGTGGTGCACTGGAGTAGTTCATGAAGTAAGAGAAAGTAAGTCTTTGCATGCATTGGACAGAATGCAAATGCTCCAATTGCATCAGATGTTCATTGTCTCTCAGCTCTTTTTCATTCTGAAGATTTCTTCCTCTCTTCCAATTAATGTCTAGATGGCAGACAGAAGTGTTATGCCTGTGGTTCAGTATTATCTTTGAGATCTGGTCTTATTGCTAGGAGACCTGTGTTGGCTATGCTAGGTAAATGTGTGACGGTTCTTTCACAGTAACTGGCAAGAGTTACTTTGGTCCATATTGGTCCCATTCAGGAAGTTCTGTATCAATCAAAGTGAGCTTCCTGTCTCTGTAGACCCAGGATGAGGGGAAAAAACCGCAAAGATTCATAGGGCTTAAGTTTTGTTCACAGAATGGCTGCAGTGCTCACAAGTATCTCATTCATTTGAAATAAATTTGGGCAGGGAAAAAGGAGCAAAAGATCTTTCTCTCAGAAAGCCTCCTTACTGATATGTAATCTTCCATTATTTACCAGGCTGTAATTCTCATGTCATAGACCTCTGGCCATAAAATGACCTCTGATTTTTCTAAGTCTTTTCTCATATTCGCATGCATACTCCCAAATACTCCCGATTTGTCCAGTTCTGATTGCTTCTGCCAAAAGGAAGCCTCTGTGTCCCTAGCATTAAAACTGTTATCTCTTTCCTTACTTGTATTACCTTTTCTGATTCCCAACGTATGTGCAGATAAAGTCAATCAATTTCTAATGTGGCTGTATGGATTCTGTAGTGCAGCCCAGGATATCATTCACCTTCTTTGCTGCAAGGGCACCTTGCTGGCTCACGTTCAACTTTGTGTCCACCAGGACCCTTAGGTCCTTTTCTGCCAAGCTGCTTTCCAGCTGGGTGACTCCCAGTGTAATATTGGTGCATGAGGTTATTCCTCCCCAGGTGCAGAACTTTGTACTTCTCCTTGTTGAACTTAATGAGGTGCCTGTCAGCCCATTTCTCCAGCCTGTTGAGGTCCCTCTGGATGGCAACATGACCCTCTGGCATATCAGCCACTCCTTGCAGTTGTGGGGAGCGTCATCAGTTTGTGTCATCGGCACACTTGCTCAGAGTACACTCTGCTCCGTCATTCACATTGTTAATGAAGATGTTAAATGTCTTATGTTCCTTGTCTCTTGTATTGGCCACATAACCCTTCCGTTTGCATCCCTGTCTGTCTAAACTAATTTTTAAATTGAATTAAGTTCAAACTTTTCATCTCTGTCTTTAAGGATTGTTTCAGGGGTTTTTTTTGTCCCCGTACCAATCTGCTCTCATTGCAGTGCTGCCTTCCCTCCTGCTGCTAACGCAAGCTGAGAACGCTTCCTTGTCTCCTCACACGAACACCTCTTGCATGAGGAATTCAGTTCAACGAGTAAGTGCCAAAAAGAGCTGGCACACAGCTGGGATACAGTGATTTACTGACAACTCAGAAAATTGTTGCTGTCATGGGTAATAGACTGGTGTTGTTTATAACAGTCAAACATGCCTGATAGGGTTTCCATAATAACTGGAATGAGCATGATTAACATTACCAGAGAAATTACGCCATGGTGAGCAAAGTCTTCTGTCTCTGAGCTTGCTCATGCTAAAGGCAACCACCACAGACAGCATTCTCCTTGAAGCAATCTGAAAAACTTACCTCTTGAAACTTGCCCTCAGGGTTCCTTTTTGGTACCAACAGACGTTAAGTATGTTTATCCATAAAACATTATGGCTATTTAGGTCTTCCAAGAATTGCATGAGTTAACATCTGTAACTATCTTATACCAATCCTTTTGCCATGTTTCTCTTCTGTTTCATGCCCTTTGGACCCATGGTCCGCTATACTCGGGGTGCAGGCATTCATGCTTCAGTACTGTTATCTCAGAGCTGTGTGCGCATGATCATAGAAACAGTAACGACTGCAGCTTGTACTTCAGCAAGAACGTTGATGTAGTAAAGTTCCCTGCTTTGGGGCAGGAGAGAGTGTCAGAAATGAGACTGCTTCTGTTGAGGTAGCATTAGTGCTGTTTAGTTGAATATAAGCACCAGAGCTTTCTGCGGGGTGGAGTGCTGTGGGTGGGGTTTTTTTTGGTCTTTGGGCATGGCGGGGGAGGAGTTCAAACCACCTGCAGCATTAGTTCTTTTGGGGACAATTACCAAAGTACAGAGTGAAGGCATGAAAATAAACCTATCAGTGCTACTAAATTCTGATGGCTCCCATTGTAATGAATTTAGCAGGGAACTCAGCCTTCCCTTGGCTTGTATCTTTTTGATTTGGGATTCTGCTTTCTAAAGGATGCCACTTCACACACACTGTTTATTTCTGCATGTCAAAGAAATTATGATTAAAATTCTGAATGCTCACAAATACAGGAATTTTCACCGCATAAACTTTTAACTGTATTGGGGAGGAGTGAGCGTACAGGGTGTTATTCGTTTGGTGGGTATTCTATACAGAAGCTCTTTGCCTCAGAAAAAACTTCAAAGGCAGCTGGGGACAAAATGTGGCTGGGCAAAGGTAAGGGTTTTTTTTCCACAGCAATACCATAAAAGCAGGGAGAAAGTGGCAATGAGATAGGTTGGGATTTCTTTTTTGTAAATGAAGAGTGTTCATGGCTTTTCCGTAATAGTCTCATGGCTGCGTGAGTTGGGCGGCCCTAGGGTAGGGCAAAGCAGCAGGCAGTACAGAAGGATGCGGGACATGCCAGAACAACTGACAGTGGCGTGTTTGTGTTGTGGCAGCACGAGTTTAGCACACAAAACAACAGTGATGTCATAAAAGCAGGCTCTGAGAGAATATATTTTCTTTTTTGGGATAAACTAAAGATAACATCAAGTTTCACAAAACAGTGAAAGTGAGAGGCACGTAGATGAGGGCACATAGCAGCCACTGAGGGCAGCAAGGAGTGGAAATGCTAAAGAAGGAACTGGTAGCAAAGTAATGGAATATTGAAAACCTGAGAGAGAAGCTGTATTTGAACAGTACTCAGTGTTGATTATGAGATCCAGACTGGATTGTTTTAAGGTTATGAAATGCTTCAAGGATAAGAAACGTTTCCTGGAAATACTCTTTCCCTAGTAAAGAGTATTTACAAGAAGACAAGTTTTTGTCAGTTGTTGTAACACTAACAGGGCAGTGACTTTTAAATCAAAACTAGATAGTTCCAACAAAGATTATCTAGAATGAATAGGAAAAAGTGGATGTTCTTTGCTCATCAGGAAAAGGAAACCTCAGTTTAGTGAAATACCTCTTTGTCCCATTGACTTACGCTTAGATTACACTGTGTTATAAAGTGCTCAAAATCATTCTTTGTATATATTTACACACACACATATATGTATAAATATATAGAAGTTTCAAGACTGAACTTTGATTGGAAGGAGGAGTTTTTTGGGAGCCTGCAGCTACGTGTTTCCTCTCTGAGCTGGTCAGAGCGGTGGCCATGATTCAGCCCTGCAGGTCCCTCTGTTCTCGCCAGACCACCTCCATGTTCTGGAGCCAGCCAGTTGCCTGGAAGGCTATCAGATCTTAAATATCACAATACTTAAAATCTTTGCAAAACAACCTGTCTTTTGGTCCTCTTACAGTAACTCCTGTGCCATCACGCAGGCAATTCCTATGAAGGATGTCTTTAATTTTGTTTCTTTTGTTTGAAACGTGACTTCATTTCACTTCTAGAATGCTGTCAAAGCAAAGTGCTTCCAGGTGGCATCCAAACATGGCTTAACTCTGAGTGCAGCGAGTGGTCTGAGTACTCTCATGAGACTTGGAAGTTTCTCATCTGCCCAACCATGTTACAGTGTGCATATTCTTACCCCACTGGAATGTTTTTTAACTGGTGTTTAAAAATATTTGCTTCACCTTTTATAGACCGTGTTTGCTCTGTCAGACAAATGTGTTTGATTTTTCTCTTGTCACTTGTATTGGGATACATGGTGAGCAAATGGATAGAGAAAAGAATGCACCATATTGCAATAATCTTTTTTCATCCACTTTTCCTTGTCTCTGTCTCTTTAACAGAGATCTCTAGTAGCAAAAAAAAATGCTTTCTGTGATGTAAGGAAGTAATGGGTTACATTGTTTCTTTGTGAGGTTTTTGTTGATTCCTTTGTTGTTTTTTTTTTTTATTTTAAACAAAAAACCCCATCTCTTTCATGTTAGCTGTCTCCCATTTCTGAGCAAGATGCATTGATTTGGGTGTTAGCTTGACTGCTTTTGGTGTGAATGTGCTCACAAATTTTTCAGTAAACTGGAAGCTTGGAAGCGTAAACTTGAAATCAGTAAGTGTTCTGCTTGTTAAACTTGCAAGTCATTCGGTGTGTGAAGAACATAGAATATTAATAATGGAATATTTTGTGTGAAACCTGTTCCTTTTAATTGCAAGTAGATTTATAATCACAGTGTCTGTATTCAACTATGCAAAACAGTGGAGATATTTGTCTATTTTGTAGTCAAAGTTTTTTCCCTCAGGAAGAAACAAACAAGCAAACAACAGAAACCACCTCTAAACTTTTCAAGCAAATCTAACAGGATAAAATACTCCTACTGTTCTTTTTCTAGTACTGAAAATTGGATGGGTATACTAATTTGAGAGTATTTTTGCAAGTTATAGTTAAGACATTTTGCTAAGATGCTGTGGCTAAATTTCACTTACTGTGGCCTGTATTGTATGACTGTTTGTAAGTGCTGTCCAATATATGTAGTGAGGCAGCTTTCATCACTAAATTCAGAGCAATATTAGGTTTCAGATTTCTATCAAGGAAAACAGAATGAGCTCACAAAATAATTTCTCCACATAATACATAAGGTCTTGAATGAGTTGCCACATCATAGATCTGACTAATAACCACTTCTTATTCCAAAATAAAATCTCTCTTCGTAAAAGACTTTTGTAAAGTTAAGAGATTGTCTAGGGTACGCCATAAAAATAAGAAGTGACTGTATTGTCTCCCAGCTATGTTATATTTGTGTAATTTCTAGTCCAGGTCATCAAGGAGTTCGAAAGAGAGAGACATTTAATTTCATTTTGGCTTGAACAACAATTACAGAGGCAATCCTTTGGTTCTTTTCCAAAACTGTATTGCGTTATAGCAAAACAGGGCTGTTGCTTTTGGGGAATGCTAGATAGTAGCTAGGTACATTAAAAGACTTGGCAAGAGCTAATTTTCATTAGCTTTCAGTTATTAGACAAGTTGTAAGTTGCTACCATTGACAAAATGCCAATAACGTAGTGATATATTAGGCACCCTTTGTTTAGAAGAATGTCGATCAGAACCCGCTCTGGAAATTACCAAGCGGACGAGAGAGGTTGCTTTTGGATATAACTTGATAAAAATACAACATAGTAATATGTATTGATTACCCAATCTAATTTTTATTCATTAAGAACTTTCAAAAGTATTTTATTAAAGGGTCAGATTGCTGTTTTGTGTAGAAATCTATGATTGGGGGCAAGAACCTTCCTAAAGCATCCTTCAGAGACTTTTCGCAGTTTGTTTCCACCAAGAACCATTCAAATAATTCCAAACCCTTTTTTCATCTTATCCACCCAAGCCTCTCTTTTCGTTGACAGAGATTTGTAGCATTCATTCTGCAGCTTAGATGACTGAAATGTTCTCAAATTCCCTGGTAGCAAACCCTGTAGAAGGCCAGGTTGGCAGCGTGTCACTGGCTATACAGTATTACTGGCTCAATCAGCATTTCTTGTTTCACCAAGTTATTTGGGTAAAGAGGAAAATCTGTGTGTACAGAGTGGATCTGCAGGAAATGCCCAATTAACAGAGATAGGCTTAATTGGTTTCTAGAAAATATAGTACTGGCCATTTGTCTTCACAGTTTAGTCACCTTAACTTCAAGCAAATACAAATATTAGAAGGGAAATCTATGTAGCATTTTCCCTGTTTTGCAATGATGTGCTGCTTTAGTTTTTGACTGTATTATTTGGTTCACAGTTTAGGAAACTTTCAGTGGACTTTGGCCACAAAAACAATTAACCCTCTAATTTAGTAAATCTTAACCCATTTCCTACTTAGCTTAATAGTGCATTGACTAGAGAAGAGCGGCTGCATGATTATGATTAAATAGGCAAAAAATATTTTAAATCAGGGATTTAATTGCATTTTGTTTGATATTTGATACCATGACCTTTAGAGGTTGAGTCATTTTTAGAAAGCCACCATTTTGCTTCTTGCTCAGTAAACCTTTTCTGTAGAACAGAGTGTTTTGGGCCACCACTCCCCGACTGGGCTCCTGCCACACCAGACTCCAGCGTTGTTGCTGAACTGCAAAACTGGCCCTAATCATCAGCTTCAAGCACTATGTCGGCATTCAATAACTTCTCCCACATTTAATTCACTAATGCTTTGAAACTGTGGAAGTTAAAACCAGCATGTCTGTTATTTCAGTTGGTTTTGGGGGTTGACGTGGAGTTGGATTTTTTTTGTATGTGTGACAGACAACTGTTTAATCTACATATTTAGTTACTTAAAACATTTAATCTATTTTCCCTTTGTTTAGTGTTTATTTAAATAACCCACAGTCAGTGTGCTTCAGATACTTTGCACTTACTTGGTGTCTTATAACTAAAAAACTACTTTACATGTTATCTGCAAATCGGGTGTTCTTACCTATGTGAAAGAGTGAAATTCATCCTGCATACTGATGGCTTTCTGAAGGCCTGCATATCTTTAAAATCCTTCTTAAGCCTTCAAATAAACCGAAGTATGTTTTTAGTAAAGCGCAAGCACAAACTGTTTACTAGACTTCTGAACGTGATGGTTTTAAGCTAGACAGATATGGGCTTGATGCTATCTGCATTGAAGCTGAAGGCTGAAATTTTTATTAGCTTCTGTAGTTCAGAGTCAATCCTTAAATGACTCTTTCCAGACACACAGAATAATTAAAAATGTTTCTGAGCTCAACTTGCAGGGCACTGTTGATGTTGGTGCCACGTGCATCATGTCAGAGCAGTTCACTGAGCTTACACTTAAGCCAGGTTTTAAACTGGTGTATCAGAGGTACCCGTGTAACAGTGAAGTCAGGGAAACTCAGTGCTGGCCAGAGGAAGGAGGTAAATCAGTTAATGAGGATGAAGACAAGCTCTTTCTCATTTGTGTTATTTGCTGCTGTGAGCAAAAGAAATATTTCTCCCAATTAATTCTTGTAGCTGGTCAGACCAACCTGTCAGGGTGGTCTTTCCACCTGACTGGGTGGAAAGAAAGTTTGCAAGTAGGCTTGATTCCCTTCTAATTGAGTCTAGTTTGGCTTCGATGCTGATCATTCACTCTGATATGGGAGCTAACTAACTAGTCATAGTAAAGACCAAAATAGAGAAACAAGTGTTAATCCTCTGTACTTATAAGTAAAGCTTAGCTTCCAGGTGAATGGCATTGTTTTTATCCGGGTAGTGAGTGTTGAAGGTGTGATCCCATTTCTGGGATTTATTAGTGTGAGTCACAGGGGTAAGGCAGAGCACGGTCACCGAAAGCCACGCTGGTCTTAAAGCATCAAGTGAGATTCATATTTGATATGAAGTGAACTATGTAGCTTCTCTGAAAAGTTTGAATTTTTCCAAGCCCTTGATTTGTTATCTTTCTCACTGTTTTTTCCAGTAGCAGGTCATGGGGCATAATTGGCTATTGCTTCCCTTGTGAGCTTCACAGGCAGTTGTGCTGACAGCTCTCAAGTTGCCTCTGGGTCTGTCATATAGTAAAGCTGCTGATGGGCTTTCTGTGTTGCTTACCCAAGCTACTGTGGATTTAACCGTGCCACCTCCTGAGCTGTGATGTACAATTGAATTCCCTTATTTAAGTGAAGCAACCAAGATCTTGTGACTTCTGTACTTCTATCACATCAGTGGATACAAGAGCAGAGATATTGCTGTACTTAGTGCCATTGTTTTACTTCGAGCATTTTGTAACAGTAGGGATTTGACAGAAAGAAGTGGTTGGAATTATTAGTGAGCAGGTAAATGGGAAGCTTAACTCTTAAATTTTTTTACATTATTAGTAAGAATAGTAAAACGCCACAGCTGAAGCTGTCTTTAAAAGGAAGATAGTAAAAAGTTGATTACTGAAGAAGGGGGAAAAAAGGCAGAAAAGAAATATTTTGAGGAAGAAAATGGAGGGAGAAAGGAATTAAGTGGTTTGCAAGTACAAGTGGTTTTGTGGCACTAGAAAATTAAGAGAATTTTGATATACAAGGGTATAGGAGTCTTGAAAAATCAGAGCTTTGAAATAGCTATTAACATGTTTACTGCCTTGTGGTGGTAAAATGTTTATTTTTTTATTTAAAAATAAAGTTTCCAGTTTCCGACTTTATCAAACTTGCAACGAAACCATTGAATCACCAAATGTAGCCTCTGAATATTTTTTTAAGGAGAAGGTACATTTAAAAAATGCTGTGACAAATCAATATAAAAATGTATCTAAACTTACAAGTACAAATAGAATGTTGTTCTTGACTGGTTTGCTTATATTGAAACTATATTATTTTATGTGAAGTATGTGTAATAGAGCATTAGATTTGAAAACTCTGTGTTGAGTATTATTTCTGACAGCCTTTTTTAGGGTCACTAAAATTCCAATAATTCAGTACAGACTTGAAGTCGATTCTAGAGAAAAATTTAATATAGTCTGCTTGCCTGCCAGCTTCAACATAGTTCCTGAGTATTGAAATGGTTTGACACATGGAAATATAAAATGCATTTGTCATATCTATTGGTGGAGTATTTTATGTGATCACATCTAACAAAACTCAAGTCAGAGTAAAACTTAATGTTATTTTTGTCTCTTTTTTCCTAAAAAGAAAAAAATTATTAGGGAATAGAAACTATTGTTTATAAACATAAAGTAATAAAAATGCAGAGTCTTATCTGCTAATGTCATGTTGCCTCAAAACTAATTTCTGTTATATACTGTTTGTTTTAGTGGTTTTATGTAATACAGATGTTATGTTTCAATGATGTGCAAGTGTTCTCTAAATGTTCATTTATGAAACTTCTGTATCCTTGTTCTCTGTCCTTACACAAGCAATTCTGCATTTTACGTGCACTTTATGAATATCCTGAAGAGCGATTAAATCGTGTCATCGCCACAACATAAGTTCACAAAAATTAATAACTTCTTCCTCTTTATCAGAACATTAGATTTACTGATTACCTGCGCAAACAGGAGCAAAGAGACTAAAAGGCAGTTGGAACACAGGCTATCCTAATACTTACCAAAACATCTTCATGATAGCACAAGGCTTGTTTTAACTTCTCTGGACTTTGGGTCAAGCTCAGGGTTCACATGGAGCTGAAGCAAGATGGTTGGGCTAACGTGGTGGGATGTCAATGAACAACTCTGAAGCACATGGGCCCTAATAGTAAGACAGCAGGACGCCCATGTTAATGGCTTGTTCATATATTCCATGCACCGAGTCTGTAGAAAGATAAGCCCAATTTCATGACGCTATTGCTGCCTGATGCTAAACATGGACTTAGCGATTAGATTAGATTTACAAACTACCTGAAAAGCGTGTATCGTGTGTGTTCACACACTATAGTTCATGCATGTTCTTATGAGGCAAGTTCTGCTGCATCTTTGAAATGTCACAGAGCTTTCCCAGGGAGAGGAGTAGAGCAAAGTACCACCTTTCCTGAGGCTCAAGCCCAAGGATAGACTTGTTTGTAAAATATGGTTCCTTTTTTTTTTTTTTTTACTTAATCTTCAGAGGCAAAAGTGACAAGGAAAATACCGTAAAAATTCTACACTTTCACACATACTCTGGTCCTTTGATAACTTGGTGGCATTAGTTGCAGTAAGATTGCCTATCGCTTGCTAGGTGATTATATTTCTTCTACCAGCTATTTTAGTGGTCTTCAGTCTAAGTATAATATTCCAACTTAAAGCATTCTCAAGCAATGCTTCTCTATTAGCTTTGGGGTCTAGTGAAAATAGGTCTTTTTTTCTGGCTATGAAGGCAAGTTTTTTTGACCAATAATTTATTTGTTGTATAGAAAGATACTACATGAATGATCTGACCCAAGTATTTTTCCTTATCATATTATGAAAGTAATACATTTTTTGTAGAGTTTAAAAAGTACACACACTTCATTAGTGCACCTCGGTACAATTGGGCATACACAAAACTTTACATGAATCTGAGTATTCAGGTTGCTTGTCTGCTTTGCATGGGAGTTTAACAAGTTAGAAGCGGAAATACACCTGTTCATTATTAAGTATCTCTGTTGCAATATAGGAAGCATAGTGAAGAGTGGACTATGTTTTTTAGTGGGGCTGGGAGCATGACAAGGGAACTTTGAAGCAAAACTTAGTGGACCTTTTTGCTGTAGATTTAAAATAAGTCCAGAAGGCTGAGCTTAATGTAACATGTGGCAGGTGGCCTGCATTTGCCTGGAGAATTCCTCTAGGGCAAGACAGCTCAGCAAACACATAAATCCTTTTTTCTCTGTTATCCAGTAGCACATTTAGTTGCCATGGGAATTTTATTTATGCAGCAGATCCTCTGCAGTTCAGTTTGTGCCTAAAGTTTAACTGTACAGCTGTTAGCGTAAATACTACATGGCAATATTTTCAAAACACAGCACCTTTGAACAAAAAGAACATGTCTTCTCTATTACTGATTTTGTTATGTTATCAAAATACCATTTTGATTACACTAGGATAGTGTTTCGCCAAAAGCTTCATAAGTTGATCTAAAGTGTAAACCTCCTGTACAGCTCTCCATAATAATTATTTATTTACTTAAAAAACGACATCCAGCACCTTGTCTGAAGAGCGTATTACAGCAAGTGAAATTTGGTAACTTGCAGGAGAGAACTTCATATGACAACAAAGTGCATATATAGCACTCTGCTTACTTTCAGGCTATTGGTCTTCCTTATTTGCAATATGTAATGAAATATTAACATAGCTCTTATTTTAGATCTCTTTTTCTTTATTTGTAGTTTTCATTTGCTTGCCAGGGACGTGTGAAGAGTTTTAAGTTCACGGACTCTAGTCTGAGTATTGGAAACAAATTTGTTTTAATCCTGATTTATGCAACAACAAATAAATAACCAAAGTTTTCTTTGTGCAAAACAGCATGCGTTTATGAATGAAAAATAAAACTTGTACTTTTTTAGGAGTGAACAGATTATCCAACGCTGTCTGTATCCTGACCCCTTCTCTGTAGGTTCTAAATTGCAGAGTGTGCTAACTAAAGTAATTAAAAATAAATAAAGTTATAGTGCGGAGAATTCAGCAGCATGTTGCTATTGATTGGAAAGTTTTCCCTGTATATAAATGAAATATTTACTCTTTTCAAAACACCGTGGACAATTTATTCTTCACTACTGCTTTACATAAATACAACTGTGATCAAAATACAGAATTAAGACTTCCAAGACAAAATGTTAATGTTAGATTCTAATGCAATTTTTTTGGCATAAATCATACCAGTTTAACGTCAAACCATGTTCCTACAGTAACAGTTACTAAACAAGATTTTTGGTATGAGCACACAACTTCAGGTATTTCCTCTTTTCAGTATAAACTGTCTGAATATGAATATTCAGAAAATAAATTCCAGCAAGATTAATAGAATAAATTGCTTTAGACAGCCGCAGTTTGGAGATCTTGAGTTTTGCTGTTCAGGTGATGTTTTTGGTCTCTTTAGCTTGCTTGCTGGTAATCTTGATGCTAGAGAACAAAAAAGCTACCTCTACCTGCACAAATTTATCTTGAAACTTATTGTGTGTTAAGCCAGGCTGAATGACAAATGTACGCTACATAACAGAGGACTTCTATTCCCTTTTCACTGGTAGTCATTTAAAAGTAGATGATAGGGGAAAAATGCATGTATCTGCTAGCAGCTTTATCCTTTGCCTGTGAGAAAAGGAGTTTATTGTCTGGCTGACTTGACGGGTGCCATGTGGACAAAGTCTGGTCAGAAAATTTTCCTGGCCAGGATTTGAGACCTGCTCAGATTTTATTTCCCTGCAGTACTACTGATTGCTAGAAATCTGGTATGGAGGACTAGGTCAGCAGCCCTAGAGGGATGGAGCTGCATCTTTGGTGTCACGCTGTGAGTGTTTTGGTGGACTTAATGGGTTTAAGACAATTTTGCATGTTTAAGAGCTCACTAAGCTGATATGCAAACACATAGCGCACCTACTGTAGCAGATACGAAACTTACTTTCTACTGTGACAAATGAGATCATATGGAGTATGGAGATAGGGTCTTCATGCTTTGATACTGATGGAGAAGTTGTCTATGATCTTGCTCATATCTAAGGTGTTCCTCAGAACTGTCCATGCAAGAGTAATCCTGGAGGTTACTCAGGAGCAACATTTGTAGTGGACTGGAGAATGAAAGATGGTAAGCATCTAAATTTAAAAGATTCATGCACAGAAAGTGAGTGTGTTGATTGGTCCTGTCTCTTCATGGCGTTAGGACTTCACTGAAAATATACCAATATAATGATGAAAATTTCTGACTTCAGGGAAAACTTATTTATCTAGTGTATCTTCTTCAAAGAAGACTGAAAGATGTCTAGATTCGTATCACGTAACTACCTTCATGGGGCGAAAACCTGGGGTGCTGCAGTTGCTTTAAAAGAACAGACAATGGTAACAGGAACCCCTGGCTGGGAGCCAAAACCTGAGGGGTTCCCCAGAGAAACATGGCACCCTTGGGTAATTACTGTAAGAAAATGGCAGGCTTGCCACCTGTAGATGTCTTCAAATTTATACTGGCTGACTTTCTGTAGGATAAACGTTAGCCAGCAAAGTCCCTGGTTTCAGTAGAGAAGTTCAGAAGCTATCAGCTGAAACTCAAATGATTGGTTATGTAAGAGGCCAAAAGTAGATAACCTAAGAAGTCTTTCTGGTCTTAAATTCTGTTTTCAATGAGCTTTTAGAGAAATAAACTATCTTGTTTGTTCTTGCATATTTGTATATTCTCCTGAATGCGATCTGAACACAGAACAGGGGAACCTTCTTCCTTTGCGTGCTGCAGAGGGAACATACAGAATTCCCAATAATATACTTCTGAGAAGAGAAGTTTTAGCAGTGTTCCCATGAAATTCCCAGACCAAAGCAAGAGGCATTTGTATTGCTTTCTCTACATCAAAAGGGCAAGTTTTTTCATTAATAACATGGAAATTATCAGATAGAAATTTTGGATGTTTCGTTAATGTAATTCACACGTTTAATTGGACATTCAGGAATTAAATGTCTCAGTCTAGAAATACTTAGATTTATAATAACACACAGTCATTACCAGACAAATTAGTGCTTCTTATCTAGAGTTATTTAATCATAGAATAATTTGAGTTGGAAGGGACCTTTAAAGATCATCTAGTCCAACCCCCCTGCAATGAGCAGGGACATCTTCGACTAGATCAGGTTCCTCAGATCCCCGTCTAACCTGACCTTGAATGCTTCCAGGGACGGGGCATCTACCACCTCTCTGGGCAACCTGTTCCAGTGTTCCACCACTCTCATTCTAAAAAATTTCTTCCTTATATCTAGTCTGAATCTACCCTCTTTTAGTTTAAAAACATTACCCCTTGTCCTATCACAACAGGCTCTGCTAAAAAGTCTGTCCCACCTTTCTTATAAGCCCTCTTTAAGTTTTGAGAGATCACATTCAGGTCTCCCTGGAGCCTTCTCCAGGCTGAACAACCCCAGCCCTCTCAGCCTTTCCTCATAAGAGAGGTGTTCCATCCCTCTGATCATTTTTGTGGCCCTCCTCTGGACCTGCTCCAACAGGTCCATGTCCGTCTTGTACTGAGGAAACTCAGAACTGAATGCAGTACTGCAGGTGGGGTCTCACCAGAGCAGAGTAGAAGGGCAAAATCACCTCCCTCGACCTACTGGCCAAGCTTCTTTTGATGCAGCCCAGAATACAATTGGCCTTCTGGACTGTGAGTGCACATTGCTGGCTCATGTCCAGCTTTTCATCCACCAGTTACACGAAGTTCTTCTCCACGTGGCTGTACTCAATCCCTTCATCCCTCAGCCTGTGTTGATACTGAGAATTGCCCTGACCCAGGTGTAGGACCTTGTACTTGGCCTTGTTGAACCTCTTGATGTTCACATGGGCCCCTTTCTCAAGCTTGTCCAGGTCCCTCTCGATCGCATCCCTACCTTCAGGTGGGTCAACCATACTACTGAGCTTTGTGTCATCTGCAAACTTGCTGAGGGTGCACTCAATCCCACTATGTCATTGATGAGGATATTAAACAGTACTGGTCACAGTAAGGAACCCTGAGGGATGCCACTCATCACTGATCTCCACCTGGGCATCGAGCATTGATGTAAGAATTTATATTTTACCACTGATTCTCTGTAGCAAAATCTGTAAATTAAGGGAACAGCTCAGATTCTCTATCACATGATAGAAAGAGAAGAAAAGTGTTTACTAACTCATATTTTCAAAAAGAAGTAAAAAGCTGCAGGGTGTTCATAAATTTGAGAAGCCTCTATTCTTGCATTGTATAACCTGTTTATGTAGGAAAACTCCAGTAAAGGTAGGACATTTATTTTTTGAAAAAGTACATTCAATGATGGAAACCCTAATAAGTGAGTTTTAAAACACATGTGTAAGTAGGGGGGTTTTGTTAGTATTGGCTCAATTATCTCAATGGAGGTAATTGATGTGCAATGAAGAAAAACTATAAAAGACTATTCCTATGCATATTTGATGCAGTGACTTTGCAAAATTAAGTAACTTATGTGTTTTAAAGTATTTTAGCTGTTTCCAGTATGCTCCTGAAAAAGTTAAAAGGTAACTTAAAAGCCTTTTTCAATTTTTGTTCCCGCTGTGCATGAAAATGCAGTAGAATTCAGTAGGTGCAAAAATCTTTGCCAGAAATTGAGCATTCATAGTGTCTAAACACAGTTAATAAGTACTATTTCTGACTTTCTTGGTTACTAGTTTGTCTTATGACTTAAACATGTCATAAAATAGTAATTTCCCATATTTTGCTTTCTTGTTTAGTGGTATGAGTTGCTCTTAGAGGAGCTGGTGAAAGAAAACATGGAAAATAATTAAAATACCTATATGAAGATATTCATACTTCTCCGTACTTGCATTTTAACTTTTACTGTCTCAGTAGAGTGTAGCTTCATATCTAAAATTGAGGGATTTTGAAGTATGTTTACTCTGTGTGTTATGCCTTATTTTTTTTTTTTCTTCGGGTATTTGTAGTTCACTGAACTGCAGATATGCTATGTTAGATTAGTCAGAGAGAATACAAAATTAGTGAAATTAGGATCAGTTCCCCCAAGACAATGGAAGCTTTTCACACCATTCTGCTTTAACAGACCCAAGGTACTCAGTGGTAACTTCCAGGGGTAATGCTGGCTGGAAACATTAATTGCTTCTACACATAAACACTAAAAGGAGATACTAAGAGGAAGAAAAATGCGAGGAGATGGTAGGTTTGGGTCCTGGACCCTGTAACCCATCCTGTAACAGAACTGAAGAAAATCACACCAGAAAATTTGCACCACTCCTGCTTTTTCTGAACTCGGCAAGAATCTGTGGTGTTGGCTGTTATACATGAATCCATATATTGCTGTCTCCATTACAGGTTTCTGTACCAGTTTAGATGCCATGATTATTGATTTTTTTAGTGGTAGTAGCAGAAGACACCAAATTTTGAAGGATTTTCCCTTGTCACATGAAAGGGTGGTTTTGGTAGTCGTCGTACTCAAAAGGGAAAAACCTGCAGGTCAGCAGCATTCCTTGGAATTTGGAAAAAAATACAGGAGAATGGCAGGAAACACTGTCAAAACAGTGGTGCCAGTTCTCTTTCTCAAAAGTTATGCACTCTATTTCTTTATTTTTATTTTTTTCCCCCCGTTCTTTCTCTCCCTATTAAATCAGTGTGTCGAAGTTAATTGCATATTTTAGAAAAACATTAGAGCCTGCGTCTCTGTGGGGCAGTGAGGATGGGGGAGGCTCTTGATCAGTCTGAGCACTACTAATAACCTGTTCTCCAGTCGGAAGAGGTGGGGAAAGACTCCTTGTTGCCTTAGCTTGTGTGAAAAATTTGGGGCAGGATCTTACTGAGCCAGAAGCTGCAGGTTGTTGCTGGAGCTGTCAGTGATGTTTGGGCTTGCTATTTCAGTGCAGCTGCTCTCCATCAACAACTGTGTTTTCTTCCTTTGTGCCTGATATTGTTACTTTAGTGAATAATTGTCTTTCCTTCTTGTTCTCCACAACCTGTAGCCTCATTTTGGTTTTGTTTCTGTCTTCACCAAATCCTTTGAGAAAGCCAGGTAGTGTTGCCCATTTCCAAAGGGCATTTATTCCACCAGTTTGTTGCCCAGAGAGGCGGAGAACAATTGTTTTTCAGCTTTACTTATCGCCACTTCAGTGATAGAAAGGAAGGCTAATACTTCAAGAGCTGTTCTTACCACTTCAAGCTGTCTTTGAAAGGCTCAAGTATACTTTTTATATTAAAAAAAATTAAGTATATTACAATGACATCCATTGTTTTTTCATGTTCGGATCCTTAAGTCTTAGGAACATCTAAGTTGTTTTTAATCCAATTTTACCTTTTAGTAAGGTAGAAGAGAAATGCTGAATACACGCAATAGAAAGATTATATAAATATATGTTTTGCAGTTCAAGCTTGTGATTTACGAGTATAATTTTGCGTTTTCCTTGGCCTCATATGTTTTGTGATCTTCTATCAAATACCGTTTTTCTGAAGGAATCCTGCTAATCACTGACAGTGTTGTTCCTTTTGAATAATGGTTATTTTTCATAACATTTCTTATATCCAATTAGCTTTTTTTTAATTTTGACATTTTATTTTCTTTTTTCCTTTTTTTTTTCTTTTCTCTTGCATTCTTGAACTCTTCACTTTTGACAGGACACTTGAGGAGTTTGACTTAGAAGCCAGTTTGGCTTTCAGGGTGTGACATCAAAGAGATGAAGTTTGTATATTATTTTAAGACTGAGCACTTTAAGGAATGTATAAGACATTGCAGGCAGTGTGCTGGGACTCCAATGAGGCTACGGTGCACAGTTCCTCCTGGTGAAATCCTTGGGAGAAGTCTGTGTTTACATATGTGACTGACATACATGCAACTTTTCCTAGTTCCATGTGATGTTAATAACAATTCAGCACATACATCTTATACATATATACTGTGTAATTATATAAATCATATACTTAGCTCTATAATGTTTAGAAATATCAAACACTCATGCTGGTAGCATTCTTGTCTTCCTGCTACCAGATATCGTGCTAAATAAAAATGTTACATCAGAAACAGAAGAAAAAAATTTCTTCTGTGTGATTTTTATCTACCTGTTTTCTTCACTTAGTTGTACATAAAAGTCCACAGCCTCAAGACATTTTATTATTGATGTCTAGAGAAACCTACTGAATAATTTTGTTCAGGAATTATTTATTGTTTATTCTAAAAAAATGCGAAAGTGTTATCAGCCATTTTTAGAAGAGAACTTGATGGATTTATATTTTTATTTCTGTGCAAAACTTCAGCTTGTTGGGGAAAGCACAAGGCTCACTTTTATCCTGCTTAACTCATCCACTGAGTCTCGCATTTTGATATGAAGAGAGTGTTTCTAATTAACTACAAAGGAATTTGGGTGACCTTAAAATTATCACCTAAAATATCATTCTAATATTACTAAGCGTTTCATCCTCCGTATTTATATTTTATTGTTAGTTGCATGTTTGATAGTGCATGACGGGACAGAATATGGAACGATATTTTGCCTTATTACCACTTCATAGGTCTCGGTAGAGCTTGAAGCAGCTCTGGATTGGGCCCCCTATCTGTACTGTTTTCTCACTTGTTACAGCTGTTGCTAGATGATTCCTTTTCATTTGGAAAATCGGAGATTTAGAAATTTACATAATCTGATCTACAGTCTGTACAAACAGAATTTCAGATGCTAATTTTCCACTTGTTTGTTAATCAAAGGTTTTGAAAAGGCAATGTTAGTGTATTATTAATAACTTTAAAGTACATCCTGTTTATGAGGTAATAAACTTCTGTCATGGGCTGAATTGACTTTGAGTTTAATGAGCTCAGAATTTGTTTAATATGGAGTTAACCAACCTTACAGTGGCTTTGGAGGAGTTTTGGGTTTGTTTTGGTTTTTACTGAGCCAAGCTTCAAAAAATACAAAGTAACAAAACAGGGATGTGCCCTAAGAAAATAAATATACGTAATGTGTTTAAGAAATCAGAAACTCTTCAAATAGATTGTTTGCCTGTTTTAGAAAATACTTACTTACTGTATGGCCTCACAGAATTTTATTGCTCAGCATGAGAACTGAGAAAGGAAACTAAGTAAAGGAAATGGTAGTACATAGACTTATACGTATGTCTATATGCCTATAGACATTATACAGTTGATTTGATTGGAACTATTATAGAGATATTATAAAGAGTAAGTTAATACGTGGTGTGGAACAGAAATACTTCTATCTATTTTGAAACTGGAGTAGTGGTTTTAAAATCCTGAGAGAGTATATCCCTGTCTGTTTAGAGTAAGAAGATTTGGTTGTGGTGTCTTGATAACAAACTAGCACAAATGGTAGTGATTTAATGCATGGAAGTTTGTTACATGAATTTGAACTAACAATAGAATTCACATTTTTAATCTTTGAAACAACTTCAGATATTGGGAGATTTTTCTACAGGAGTTCAAAGAAGATTTGTTTTAATGTTTTTTGAAGGTGTGTACAGTAGTTCAAATGAGAATCGGTTTGAGAATTCCATTATCTGTGTTACACGTGAATCTTCTAGTTTTAGAATCTAGACATCTATATGGCTTACTTCTAAATTAACCTGTTACTCTGTACTTAAATGTAATGGGAAAGTTCAGTGAGGTGTAGATTTGTTTGTAATAGGTATTGGATCACAGTACCATAGGACAGCTCAGCTGGAAGGAGCCTTAGGCGGTCTCTGGTCCAACCTCCTGCTCAAGCAGGGTCAGCTGCTAGGCTGCTCAGGGATTTTTTCCAGTCAGGTCTTGAAAACATCGAAGGATGGTGATGCTATAACCACCCTGTACAACCTTTGGTACTGCTTGACTGTCTTTGCAGTGAAAAAAATTTCTTTTATATCCAATCTGAAACTCTTTTCATTTGCACTTATGCCTGTTGTCCCTTAGCACCTGCCATGTACTACTGCAAAGTTCCTGGCTCCATCTTCTCTGTGCCCTCCCTGTAGATACTGGCAGGCTGCTCTTAACTACGCACCTCAAATCCTCCTCTTTTTCCAGGCTGAACTAGCCCTAGTCCTGCAGCCTCTGCTCATATGGCAAGTGCTCTGACCCCTGACTGTCTTGGATGGTTCTTTGCTGAACTCCTTGAGCTGGCCAGTATCTTTCCTGAATTGGTGAACCCAGAAATGGACAGAGCATCTATGTGTCATCTCCCAGAGCTGAACATGGGTGGATTATATCTCCCCTCAATGTACTGGCTGTGCTCCTGTGAATGTTTCCCTGGATGCTGTTGTGCAGGGGCGCGCTGCGAGCTCGTGTTCAGCTCTGCCCAGCAAGACCCTACAAGCCCAGGCGTTGTCCACGTGCAATTTCACAAGGTTCCTGTTGGCCCAGTCCTCTGGCCCACCTTGGGTCCCTGTGGGTGGCAGCCCTGCCCACAAGTGCTTCAACTGCCCCCCTCAGTTTGCTGTCATCGCCACAATTGACAAGAGACCGCTGTGAGACTTCCCGCATGTCACTGATGGAGATTTTAAACAGACTAGTCCTATGAGAGACCCCTGTGGTACTCCAGTTGTTATCAACCTCCAAGATACAGTACAACTCCTTAACCACTACCATCTGATGCCAACCATCCAGCCAGTTTTTGTACCCATTTAGTTATTTTTAATTTTTTACTAGTATATTTTCAAGAGAACTTTCTTGGATAACAACTGGATCTACCATTACTGCTGTCAAATGAGAGAATGTTGCCAAAGCACATTTTAAAAATTACTTTTATGTGTGCTTTTTAACAACTTTTTATATTATTCAAAATTGACTGTTCCAACTTCAGTAGACAATTCTGAACTTTGTAATGTTGTCATCTGGTTACTTCCGATGAAGTGCCTAATGAAATCACAAACAGTATCCTAGAATGGGTTATAAATAACTAAAATGTACAGGAATTTTTAGCAAGCTTCATAAACTGTATGAACAGGACACTTGAGAATTGCAAAATTCTTTTTCCTTTCTATTCTGTTGAACACCAGCTGTGTTCAAAATATTTCAGCATGGACTAAATATGACACTTCAGAAGTTCAAGCCCAAGTGAGGGGGTGGGGAAGCTCCATTTAGCTTTTACTAAGATGTTAATCTGAGAACAGATACATTCTGTAACAGGTCTACAGCACAAAGGTGGGAGGGGAAAATAAGCAGTTTTGGACTTGTATGTGGTTAAACCAAGTTGAAGCTATTTTTGCAAAAGCAAGCCCCTATGTCTTGTTGGTGTTTCAAGATTTGTTATCAGTCTAAAATGCAGATTCTTTAGCTCAAGCACAAGTTATGGATATGCTATACAATCTGCTTGGCAGAACCTGAAAACCTGTACGTTCTGGAGGTCAGAACAGATGGTTATAATTGCCCTGGTTTTAAAATGGATGAATAAATCTTCAACTGTATTCCTCTTCCGCTGTTTAACAAGCAGGAAACTAAAATATAAAATAGAAATTGAAAGTATTAATCAGCTAGGCTAAATCCGTTTGGTTTCCTCATTATTCCTTCATGGCTTCTTCTGAAGGTTTAGCTTAAATTTGTCTATGTTAACTCCAATCTAACAAAACTTCTTCAAACCAGTCCTTAGGAAGACAGAATGTGGCAAGTCTTCACAAAACACAAGAAACCTACAAATATTTGCAAATATAAATTCCAACATCGTGATTTGTGTGTTAGAAAAAAATGTAAATCAGAGATAGAATCCATTTCGCATGGATGGAATTTCTTTTAGTGTGCGAAAGCAATGAAGAACTATTGTTGCTCTGAGGGAGAAGTAATGGAAATGTTTGCAAATCCTGTGGTTCTGGGTTGCAAAGAACCAAATCAAAATATGTTTTTACAATTTCTGTTTTGTATCTGGTGAAACATAACTCTATCACCCAAATGTAGTCTCCAGCTAAGGATTGTGTTATATTCTCACTTGGAAATTGCATGGCTAAAGCAGCTTTCCTTAGACCCTGATGTCCTGGTTATCATTGTTCTTCTCGGTGAGTATTTTCCTTGCCAAGTTATAAGCCCTGACCTACGGTATCCAGATACAAACTTTAGACTGTGTATGTGCTCAGTTTCAGTGATTTCAGTCAGACTTATGTCCAGTGTTGTATCGAATACTTAAATAATGAGTTAAATTTATTCCTTCAGAAGGTATTATCATATAGGTAAACTAAAATCATGAGGGCGAGGGGTAGGAGGACTGTTGAACTTCATCTCTTATTTCAATTGTAATTTAAATTTTTTTCAGTATGACGTCCAATGCTGTCAAATGTGTTGCCCTTCTGAGGTTGCTAAGCGAATTTTCATCTAGGAAACCTCAATAAAACTTACAGATCCATAGAGAAATGTTTCGGCTAAATGCTCATTTTTAGAGCAGTAAAGAAGACATTCCATGTAGTTGAAATATTTCTCTGGAGAATTTTGTTTCCTGCATTTTATTCAGAACGCAAGAAACATAATGGGCTTTCTGACATGCACCATCTCAAACTGCTCTGAAGCTGGTGGGTTCATCAGGCAGTGTTATATTTGTGGGGATGATTTCACACCTTTCAATATAGTAGTGCAATGTGCACTCACAGTCCAGAAGGCCAATTGTATTCTGGGCTGCATCAAAAGAAGCTTGGCCAGTAGGTCGAGGGAGGTGATTTTGCCCTTCTACTCTGCTCTGGTGAGACCCCACCTGCAGTACTGCATTCAGTTCTGAGTTTCCTCAGTACAAGACGGACATGGACCTGTTGGAGCAGGTCCAGAGGAGGGCCACAAAAATGATCAGAGGGATGGAACACCTCTCTTATGAGGAAAGGCTGAGAGGGCTGGGGTTGTTCAGCCTGGAGAAGGCTCCAGGGAGACCTGAATGTGATCTCTCAAAACTTAAAGAGGGCTTATAAGAAAGGTGGGACAGACTTTTTAGCAGAGCCTGTTGTGATAGGACAAGGGGTAATGTTTTTAAACTAAAAGAGGGTAGATTCAGACTAGATATAAGGAAGAAATTTTTTAGAATGAGAGTGGTGGAACACTGGAACAAGTTGCCCAGAGAGGTGGTAGATGCCCCGTCCCTGGAAGCATTCAAGGTCAGGTTAGACGGGGATCTGAGGAACCTGATCTAGTCGAAGATGTCCCTGCTCATTGCAGGGGGGTTGGACTAGATGACCTTTAAAGGTCCCTTCCAACCTATTCTATTATTCTGTGATAGTTGGGTCTGATGCTTTAGAGAGTTCTATTTTTGACTTGTTGCAGTTAACACTTGTATGCTGCCTTTGGGCCAGATTAATAATTGGCTTGATATTGGATGTCATTTCTGTGTTGAGGACATGCTAAGTCATTTGTCAGTCAAAGCAGCAAATCCAAACTGTGCTTTTATTGTCCGGATCGGTTCCCTGGAAAACATTAAAATATAAGCTATGATGATTTTCTTTAGTTAAATTCAAGTAAAATGAAGGTCTTTCATTTTGTGGCTCTAGCTATAAGCTTAATGCTACCTCAGTTTTTGATGTAGCTTTTATGTGTGTGTGTGTGTATATATATATATATGTATGTATGTATATACAGGATTACCACTTCAACACATATATTCCTGTTGGAATCTGAAGTGTCCTTTAAACATCACATTGGGCAGATTATTAAGACTTCTGACTGTCATTTGAAAAATGAAACCAGATTTTGTCCATATTTATCCTTGTCTGTTTATGAGAAGCTGGCTCAGGGTTTTATCTCCTCCAAGCTAGACAACTATAATAATGCTTTGCTCACTGGCCTGCCAAGTGGTCTCATTACCAAGCTTGAGCAAAACTCTTTTGCCAGAGAAGTATATCTTGCAAAAATGGACAGCCTATCTTCCTAATCCTAGCATCACTGCATTGGCTACTCAGAAACAAGGGATTGATTGTGAAGTTGACCTGTCAGCCCCTTCATGGTCAAGGTCCTGAATATATCTCCTGATTTAATTTTGAGATACATCGCTCGCAGGGTTCTGTGCTCTTCAGTGCACTCTTAGTGCAAGTTCCAATTATGAAACTACAAACCTTCTGTGATGGAGGATTTTACTATTATGCCCAACAGCTATGGAATAAGCTGCCTTTCTCGATTTAGGAAGCTCAGGCTCTTTGCTGAAATCTCCTCTTCTGAAGATTTGCTTGTCTGTCTTTTTCCTTTTTTATGGAGAAACATTTTATACACCGTAATTCATTCATTTGGACACTGTAATATATTTTGTGCTGCTGTGCAGAATGAAGTAGTAATGGTAGTTTTAAGTAGAGCTACTTAAAGGTTTTTTTTGTTGGCTGTTTTGAAAAAGACCTTTTTAAAATAAATTACTATTTTCGTCAAAAGACAAAACAGTTAATAGGGAAAGGTTCTTGGATTTAGGAGAAGGGAGCAAAGAGAAGGGCTTTCAAGATTACAGCACATTCCAGTATCCCATAATTAGTCACTTAGTTGGATTTGGAAATCTCAGAGTCAAACTTAGCTGTCTTTCTTTTACTGAAATATTTCAATTATCAACCTGTTGGCTACTCGGGGGTGAGGCTTTCTAAGTAATTTCTATGATTAATGTGTTGTTCGTATAACTAAGGTTAATTGATGCTTGGACCTGAAATTAGATCTGATACATCTTGCTGTGGACCATATGCTGTTCTAGAGTAAGTATTTGCATCTTACCTCCAGCTTTTGTTATACTGTCGGAGAAGACTGAAAAAATTTCATCTCAACATGGAAGGATCAAAAAATTTTAATTGCTTGTTGAAAATTAGAGATACTCTTTTGTATAAAGAGACTGCTTTACTTTTATTAAGCAGTGTTCCTTTGCAGAGAAAGTGTATTGTTTTAATTTTTAAATTAAACACTAGAAATTAAATTGTTAACTTTAAAATATTTTAACTCCTCCAAAGCGAAGGAGTGTCATGGTCAAAGAAAAAAAATTACTTTTGTAGCAACCTTCCAAACAGATAGAATTAGGGAAAGAGGACATTTCTTAGAGACAGAGAAAAGGGGCCTGTAGTAATATAGATGTGAAATGATGACAAACTGGATGAGACTTTTACCTGTTTGGATCCTGGAGATCTCATACAGAAAGAACGGCCAAGATTTAGGTATAAGCTGAATGTGACAGCTTATAAAAACCTGAAACAGCCATTAGAGAGGTAGAGGAAGAGTTAGGATGATGCAGTAATGGAAAAAAATGAGAGTATGAAAAGGAAGGGAAAGCTTTGGAAAAAGAATATAGTCAGTGCTGAAAAGAAAGTAAGGTGTCGAGATTGTCTGTGGAGGGTTTAGAGATTCTGGTGAGGAGAGTTATAGTGAGTGCAATTGTGGAAGTCAAATGGAGATTGTCTAAATGGGTGAGAAACTCAAATGGCAATTTTAAATTATGTATTCCATACTTTGAGAGGAATTAGAGATGGGGTGGTAGGTGGAAAGGCTAAGGGAGTAACTGTGAAAGTTGTCTTGTGGCATCCAGATGACTGCAACAGACAGATGTAAGAACACTAAACATCTTTGCTAATAAGCATATTAGTATTACAAATAGAGCAAACCATAACAAGTCTTGAGCTGTTTGATGCATTACATAGTAAACAAACTACGAGTCCAGCAGAACTGAGCAGGTCACTGGGCAGGTTTAGTGGGAGAGATGGGAGGTCACAAATGATTATTCTTCCTCCGCCAAGGGCGTGCTGCCTGTCTTGGTAGGGTTTTTGTTGTGCTACCTACAACAGCAGCTCCTGCTAGTGTCTATGTGCTAGGCCTTGTCGGGGTATGTATATTTGGCAACACAACAGTCAATTCATGCCAGTTTTGTACCAGTTTGTTTTTATCAACAACAATTTCATTGCAACAAGCTATGAATATCCGTAGATATACTGTATAGCAGCAAAAGGTTCTGCGCAGCTGCAATTACTTCCAAGAGTTTAAAAGTTTATGCAGTGCCCAGGTGAGTGCTGAGGAGCTTTATGCAAAGACAGAGGCTAAGGCATAGTTCTGTGTTACCTGAAGGAGACCCACAGGAAGGCTTTCACAGTGTTAAAAGTTTTTTGATGGTGCTTATGGGGAAGCTAAACCAGGGCTAAATTATATATATTAAAAATATATATTGCATTTATGTACTTTATATATGTAATTTTTAATAGAAAAATAATGTTTTGTCTCAGGAAAGAAGGAAAGAACTGTAGGATTATGGAGAAAAAAGAAAGGGTGACATTTTCAGTGATGTATCTGCTTCTGTTAAACTTGCTTGGCTGATATTTACATGAAACTTCCATAGTCATTTTATTTTATATTCTAATGTGAAATCAAATTGCATGCTGGGTTCATGATTGGTTAGGATTTTTTTCTACAAATTAATAATTATTTGTGAAATAAATAACAGTTATTATCCTTTGGTTAGAGAAGGCAAGAGTGAGGAGGAGGAAATGAGATATTGTTGAATGGAAATGTGTGTGGTTCTTCAAAATAACTGAAAATACTACCCTTACAGAAGTTAACTGAATCTTAACTGTACTGTAGTGTACTATGTACACTATGGTGTACATAAGCACCATTAGTGCATAAAAATATGGATTAATGTAAAAAATTGTATCAACATAGTATTTTTCTTTCACCTGTGCTTCTAACGGTTAATTTCTTGCTTTTTCCCGTGTGAATTACAAATAAAATGTTGTAACACAGGAGGTATTAGCAGTCTTTTGTCAGCTGACTTAATGCAATGTTTCTGCCAATTAAAACAATGTGTATGGTTCATACAAACTCATCCACTTCGAGTTGCAGATACTTAAGGCAGTTCTGAAACATTAAATTATTGCAGAAAGCTTTGTGTGTATTGCATATACAAAATAAATCTAACATAGTAGTTCTATAAAGTGAAGTTGTTCTCAGTCTATTTTTGCAATAATTGACCATTTGGGGAATCGAGGTCATACGACTTTTTAGCAAAGACAGCTGGCACTGATTCTTTTGTTGTTTGACTGTTCAAAGTGTAGCTGTAGTGAAAACAAGCACTCTGGTATTTTAAAGGAATGGTTGTAGAGAAAGGGATTGATCTCTTTGTCAGTCCTGGTGTATGTGAGGTGTTGGAGAACTGACCTTTTGCAGCTCATTCACAAGGCTTCATCTTCCCTTCTGAAACTATGACTTTTTTCAGTAGACTTCTTTAGCTTTTGTGCCCTCGCCCAAGTAGATGTTTGTACAGTGCTTTGTTTTTGCATACTGAAAACTTCAAGCCAGAAATTTCCCTACAGGCTTTCCCCCTGCTATGATTTCCTAAGCCATGTGATACGTTTTCAGGAATACGTTTGCAATGCAGTTTAAAAAATAGACAAACAAACCCCTCAAAATGTGAACCTGAACACGTGGCCTGTATAATATATCGCAGAAAATATCTTCACCACTTTTCATGCCTTTATTTTTCTCTGACTACATAATTCATGGTTTTCGTTCATTCTAGTATCATTGGACAACAGTCAAATAAATGAGCCCTGTCAGAGCACAAGTGCCTATTTAAAGGAAAGCAGTTACGAGTTTTTAGATGCTAATACTTTATTCAGATGTTAGCAAATGACTTACACACATGTAGGCAGCAACAAAGAACAGAACATGCTTTTGGTAATACGTGATCTGGGCAACACAAAAAAGAAAGGAAGCTTGGAAAGTGTAGTTTTGTGTTTTTGGCAGTATCTTGCTCCACACAGTGCTGCCAGAGCAAGAACAGTAGCGGACATTGTCTAAAGCGTCTCTGACCATCCTCTGAACTCTTGGACCACCCTATGGATGGATGGTTGCCGGGACATTTCTTTCAGGGGAAGAATCTCTTCCTCTGCTGTTGCGTTTTGGCTGCCTTGTCCTTAATCTGAGCGTGTTTCTTTTCAAGGTGGTAATCTCTCTGATTCTCCCACAAGTGTCGTCATTAACACATTCATTGCTTACTGAATTCCTGTGTCCCTCAGGGTGCAATTTCCACTTCAGATTTCAGTCTTGCTTTTACTTGGCTTACAAAAATAAGTCAGAATGTAATTCACAAATCCAGGAAACCTTATGAAACAGTCTTATGGGCACCAAGCACCCAGCAGGAATTAAAACTTTCTCTTTCCTGATGGCGTAGATTTTTTCATTTCCTGGTTTGCAAGAGTAGAGAAATGAGACGGAGGTCCAGGGAGGCTGAGCAGACCATGAGACAAAAGTGCTGAGGAGAGCAAGACACCTTAAAACTTGTTAGGAGCAGCTACATTTTGATGTTGATGAAGGAAATAGAAGCAGCTATTGGCTAAGGTCAAATGCAGCCTGAAATTCCAGAAGCGACCTGCTGTAAACCCACTTAGCAAGCTAGCGATCTCTGGGAGTTTTATGCTGACATGCTCTGGGGTATATGGAGAACAGCCAAGCACTGTGATAGCTGTATGCTAAGAAAATAAGCAAGTTCTCATGTGGGTTTTTTTTTGCTGTGTTTTGCATGTCACTGGAGTATAGTCATAGTGGTAAAGGATGTGGCTCTACAGCGCTGCTAACTGCTGAAAAGTTAGATAACCGCTACCACTGATAGCAACTCATTTCTGGGAGTAAGGGTGTGAATCGGATGGTTAAAACAATTCAGAGCTTTTTTTCAAGCAGATCATAAAATGCTTCATGTAATGCTAAAACCTGCTTTCACTGGCTAGTGCTACATACTCCTGAGACATTTGCCTTCATATCATTTTTGATATGTCAACAATAGCTGATGAATGTTCCTTATTTTATAAATGGTCGGCGAAATACTTCCTTCTTACAGAACGTAGCAGACAAATGGCGCTTTTGTCGTGTCTCTAACTTTCACAAAGGCAGGCATCTAAGCCCAGTCCGTTGGTACTCTGACAATTAAAAGTTCCAGTGCATGGTCTACTTTAAAGATACAGTATGCAGAATATTTGAAAAATATTCTTTTTTCTTTTAATGAATAACAAATAACACTAAAATATTTTTTAAAAAAAGTAGATTAATGCAGACAAAAAGGAGATGTGGTTCATAAGTTGGGAGTCATGCTTCTTGTGTGACGTGACATGATATGTACGTTATAGCATTTTTCAGCTAAGGTACAGGGAGTGCTTTTGCGACGTAGTTTGTGTGGTGCTGCAGAAGATTAAGGATTTCATTCTGTCCTCTTTATGTCCTGAGTGAATTAAACTTGTGAGAAAGAAAGGGGCACATAATAGGGCTTTCTTGGGCAGAGCTTGGCAGGAAGGTACAGTGGCCTTTGAAACTTCTGGAGGTATTCTTTGATTCCTTCAAAACTGTGGTTGTATGATGGTTTTAAAAAAAAGTTATGTAATACAGTTTCTGTGACATAAATAAGCTTGTTTGCTTTCAGCCTCTGAATAAATAGTACATTCCCAGTCTTACATTTCCTGTAACAAAATGAAATGTGAATAGCAATATAAAGTCCCAAACATTTTGATTCCTTTATATTTTTTCCTGCCTGACTTAGTGCTTGCTCGATGCACAGAGACTAATACCAAGTGGAATTGAACACCTGCAGCTCTCACTTCGAGTTATGCTGTATATTGAAGATGAAGGGAATTGCAGGTGTTCTGTATTTCCCAGAACTTATCCCATGTGCCATTGCCTATCTGGAAGGACTTAAGGCTTGGAATATATGGCAGTTAATGCCTATTCTGGATTTATTTCCCCCACCCCCACACTGATGTGTTCATTTCTCTCATTTTTAAAGTTCTTGGGATGATTTAAAATTATTTATATAAGAAGATCTCATATTGGGATCTTCTGTAACTTCTTTGCAGGCAATAACTATTTGCTAGCAATCAACTATATCCTCTCTGTATCACCTGTTATCTCGTATACCTGACTTCTTTACTGCTCTTGTCTGTGATTCTAAATTTCTACATGAATAATTGGCATCTTTTTTAGGGTGAGCAGTGTTGTTATTCCTTGCATATCTGTGCAAGGAATTGATTTTGCATTTGATTTTTGTTCTTGAATGTGATACCAACTGTCCTATTATTATAAATTTATTATGGATAACAAACAGCAGTGAGTAAAAAACATTCTGGTTAATGTTCTCTGAATCAGAGTTGCATCTTAGATCTGGGTGCTCCTTTCTCATTTTCCCAGAACTACTTTCTGTTAGTTTCAGTTGAGCCAGACATTCCTTCTAACCTTTTCAGCTTCATGGGAAAAATGAAATAGTTTTGACATTTAAGAATTCTGGGCTTTCACTGGAACCTTTGCCCGTACATGGGCCCAAAGTATATTATTTCACCCATGCGGTGTAAATACAGAGCTGCCATATATTAATGTAAGAGCAGAAACAGGGCATGTGGGGTTTGGTGCATAATTTTAGGATACTTGTGTTATCATTAAAAAAGGAATTGCATGATCTTGCACGTATTGCCCAAGGAATGAGTTCTGACATTTGAACTGCACTTCAGTTCAAAAAGCATTGCATAAGAAATTATGAGTAAATGATAAGGAAAAGTGGGAAATGGTGCAAATATTAATTTTCAAATTAACGTAATGAAATTAATCATAATGACCAAATAAAAGGTTTTCTGTGCAGATTACATGAGGATATAGCCCTAGATGATCATCACGCATCAGAAAAGTATGGAATGTATGTTTTGCAGGCAATGGTCGGAAATATTGGGAGAGGGAGAGAAGATGGACAATCCTGTTAGTTCTTCCAGCCAGCCCTTCCATTGCTGCCAGAGAAAATTACCTGTGTCACTATTTAAACAAAATAAATGACCCTCAGAGCACTTAGCATCTAAAACTCTTTGCAAACAATTAATGAATTTCCACAGTTCCTTTTTTGAGAACTTAATTCTCAAAAGTGTTTATAAAACCAGGTGGAAAGCCAGACGGAAGTACAGGCCTTAGCTTTGAGTCAGACTCAAAATATTTTCCCACGTGTGGAAATGCCCATGTTACCTTGTTGCATTTGATCTTCTTTACTGTAGGGCACATCAGCAATAGCTTACAGGAGTCAGAGTTGTTACACAGCTGTAGAACTGGTAAATGGCATTAGGCTGAAAATCACTCTGGACATTGCCGACACTTTTGCAAGTGTGCAGGTTTAACTGAGGGTACGCTGGAATGGTATTTCTTAGTTAAGTTTCAATGTCTTTGCTTTTGATATCACTGGAAAGTCATCTATCGAGTTTGCCTCGCAGGGCCTTTTTCTTGTATTTTCATAGAATCACAGAATGGTAGGGGTCGGAAGGGCCCTCTGGAGATCATCTAGTCCACCCCCCCTGCTCAAGCAGGTGTCCCTAGAGCGGGTTGCACAGGAATGCGTCCACGTGGGTTTTGAATATCTCCAGAGAAGGAGACTCCACAACCTCCCTGGGCAGCCTGTTCCAGTGCTCTGTCACCCTCACAGTAAAGAAGTTCCTCCTCATGTTTAGGTGGAACTGCCTATGTTCCAGTTTGTCCCTAGTAAACAGGAATGTAAATCAGCTTTAGTTGAGTTTCACTGAATATATTTAAATCTGTTGGAATTTTTTTGATTTTTAAAAAAATTTCTCCTTATACCACATCATTATGAAAAATGGACAGAAACCCCTAGTCCATATGTAATATGTACCGTTTCTGATAAGTACAGATTGGCAATACGCAATATAGTCACATACTGCATTTTCTTGCTTGCCGTTTTAAAATCCTCTTAATTATTTACAACAAGATAAATCATTTAACATTTTAAATTTTAATTATCTGCAGAAATCAGCACTTAGTATTCTGTGCCAAACTTTTAAACTCCGCATAGATTCTGAATTTCCTCTAAATAGATTTCAATTAGGCTTCTTGCTCTTTTTCGATGAGGAATAATTGAAAATATAAAAGACCCATTTAAATCACCATCCCCTTCTCGAAAAAGGGACAAGATTACATACCCAGCAGCCTTTGAATTCTTTATATGCCTTCAGAAGTTGTCAGATATTTGTTTTAATAATTGTTAAGAATTTATTATGATGCATTAATTGTGTACTCTGTAAGTTATTAAATAATGAGTTCAACATATTAATCTTTCATGTTATTGTTGTTAGTGGTATATTTAGGAATGAAGCATTAATTAAAATATTCCTTTAAAGATTTTTCTAAAAGAAAACGGTATGAATACTTCTCAAGATACATATTTAATCTATGGGGAAATGATTGCAAGCAAAGTTTTGATATAGCATATGCTGAAGTTGAATTAAAAAGATTTTGGTTATGTAGAGTTCAAATTACCTTTGACATATTTTTGCAGGTTAGTTACAAATTCTCAACTAAACATAGAGCTTTTCTTTATTGTAGAGCCTAACATCAGATTTTAATCATATTTTGTACCCACAGGGTTTTAGGTTTCCAACAGGCCACCTGTCTCAGACATTAAAAAATTCACAGGACAGATGGGAAGGTGAAAGTAGTTGTCCTTGGATAAAGAAATTCTTACACTGCAGGAACAGTCACAGTCAAGGCTGCCCAATATATCACACATATACCCCTTTCTTCTAGCATTGCTGTATCATGGTTGCAAATTTCCCTTTAGTAGTATAAATACAGAATTCATCACTTATCCTTTTTCAATAGCATGATTCGCAAAACCTGTCTCTTTTCCACGTGATCTATGAATCACTGAGGGGTAACATGACATGCATAGTACTTCAGCAAATACAGTGTGTGTCTTGTACAAATACCAGAGCTCCTAGAATTCCTGTGTTGTTTATTAATGACACGAGCGTATGACTATTCATTTGTGCAAACCTCTGGCACTGGTTTGATAGGTGTGATGTATTTTAATATGACAAATGTACCAACCTAAAGAAAAGTGGTTATTGGAAAGAAGTGTAAAATGATGATGCTTCCTCCCGTGTATTGTCACTGTTTCCCACAGAGATAATAGTTTTCGGACATCACTGGCCAGTACGATGTTGTGGACCAACTCTCAATATTATAGAGCAAACACTTGGCAATGTTTTAAAACGTAAGGGGCAAATTCTGACTTCAGGTATGTGTATCCAGTTTTCACTGACCCAGGTATTTAAGATCCAAAAAATCAATTGGAATGATTAATTTGCTATGTTTGTGATGAATGAGAGAGCAGGCCAAACAGCACTCTCTCCTGTGTTTGGCTCCTGTGAAGATCCCATTCTACCTTGGGCTCTTTCTACTCTTCCCTGACACGGAAGAAGAAAAAATGAGAATGGCAGTATATACTGATCAACAGCTGTCAAGTGTACACAGGTTCGATAACAAGGATTAAACCTGTGAGGATTCAGCTGACCTAGATGATACAGAGGTGCTACCATGTGGCCTGGAGAAAGTTCTAGGCAAGTTCCCCGAAAATGATGTCTAGCCTGTGGCATGGGAAAGCTGGATTTCCCTGCATAGTAATTTATGTTTCTAGATACATGTATTAAAAGTCCAAAAGAACCCAAATGCAGACCCGCCCCCCCACAAAAAAACCCCACCCAAAACAAACCCAAACCACCAAAAAAAACCCCCAAACCCCAACCTCATAGTAGCTTTTGGAGGTTGCAAGTTCATACTGTACATTGCTTTTTCAGTGTACCTTTTGTTGTATACCAGCTACTAATTTAATCATTGACTAGGGCGGAATCAGAGTCCCCCTGCCTGCTTTCCAAGCATATGCCCTGATCACTAGGTAGGGAGGCTGTATGTGTCTACATGTTCTTTCCCTCTGGCTGAATTAATGTTGATTCTTCCGTACAGAGTGCAGGAGGGATTAAGATGCCCACTCGCTCTGAAAAGGGTGATGCTGATGCTTAGTGTGGGCCTTTAGGGGTTGATCCCTCAGGCAGGGGAGGAAATTGAACCTGCTATCTCTATTTTTCCTGGCTGTTCTAACCAATAAGCTGCTGCGTGAATAGAAGCACATCTTCTCTTCTAGCTTCTGATTTTGAATAAAGTCATAACTACAGTGGTATTTTTTTTGCAAAACCTAGCCACAGAGACATGACTGAGGGAGAATCTGAGGATACATCAGATCAGGGCGTGTTACTGGAGATAGGTGTCAGGTAGGTGCATAATGCTTGTGCCCTTACCTTCCTTGGGTGAGAGCGAGGATATTTTGGACACGAACAGAAACAGAATTGGAGAGGCCTGAGGAGCCTGTGGGAACTGAACAGTCTCTATAGTTTAGAAGCTCTCAAGATTTACATGGAGCTGAAGGAATGCAGTTCTGATCCTAGGTGCCTTCCAAATTTCCATCTTTTTATGCCTCAGTCCTGTGGCATGTATTTGTTAATTATTGATTGCAAAGATTTTTACATGGAAAGACCTCTGGTTACTTGGTTGCTTTGTTTAAAAAGATATATAGATAGTTCCGCTCGTCCCAGTAATGATGTGTCTTGGTCTAGGTCCTCTTCGTAGACTATGGGTCCTCTTCAAAGGGCTTTGATCTCTAAAGGTGTGTAAGAAATAGGACTGGAAGGGACTAGAGTTTGTAAAAAAAAAAACAAACAAAAAAAACCAAAAAAAACCACCCCAAAAAACCCCCCAAAAAACCCATCAAAGGCGTGGTCTTCTGAGCACAGATCTTTGCTATCATATACAACTGTAATCTTTCTTACAAACTTGCTTGGCTCCCTCTTCAGATCATGGAGAATGCTTGACTCTGTCTCTGCTGATGTCTGGCCCAAATTGTTACTCTTTTCGTAGGTAAGAGACCAGTGTATGAATGAACCCGACACAAGAAGATGACAAAGCACTAGTCCTCTTAATAAATGTGAGAGAGTTTCCTTTATAGTCACTGGGACGTCAGTTACTGTGTTTGTGGGATACATCTGCATCACCAACAAGCTTGACTTGTTTGTTTGTTACCTACTGATCCCCCTTTCCCAGAAGCTTGGATGCATTAAATCTGCTGTGAGCAGAGCTCGCTGAGAGTTATCCTGTGCTCTGAAGTCTTTAAGAGAGTCTATTCTGACAAATAAATTCAGCTCTGTAGGGCTATAATAAATTTGTTCATTCTTGTATTGCAGTGCATATTTGCATAGAATGTAATGTTTTATTTCTCTCTCCTTTTCTCTTTCTTTTTCTCTCTCTTTCTCTCTCCCCCCGCCCCGCTTTGTCCTTAATAAATACGTTTGTTTAGAAATACGGATGTGGAAAGACAAGCATGCCTAATGTTGAAGGACACTATGCTTGTGCCTAATACATTAGAGCAATTGTTCAAGAATAATTCATCTTACATGAAGATTACCCCTGTAATGCTGCCAAGGTCACAGAGACTTTAGATTATCAGCTGCAGAAATGTTGCTTGTGTGTTTTAAAAGGGTAGCCTTAATGTCTCATTACAGTCCTTTGAAACAATTAATTTTATTTATTTATGTATTTATTAAGTTTTCTATTCCCTATTTAAAAATTGTAACTTTTTTCTTTCCTTTCTTTTTTTCTCCTTATCTTTTTGTTATTCATATCATCATGCTGGAATTACTTCTGGATTACTAATGTTTCCCTCTAGACCAACAGCCTCCCAAATGTGAAGTACTGAGCCCAGAAGTGGGTTGTGAATGAAACCCTTGGAACTGCTGCTTTACAGTGTATAGGTGTACCACAAGACAATCTATCAAACAACCTTCTGCAGAAAACATGAGGAGTGAGGGAGGATGTGAGCCTACGAGAACTGCAGGAGCACTCCTTTAATTCTGCATTCTTTTAAGAAGCCGCTTTTGTACATGTAAAGTAAAGGACCCTTAAGTAAGTCTTAAGATTCAGGCATTTGAGAGACATGAGGAAAACTTAAACCAGAAATATGAAATGTTTTGACAAGTTGTGCCATGCACCTCTTTTAGTGAAATTAGCTTCCCTAAAGATAAAGGGCAAGACCTTTGTTTTCTGTAAGTCTATGAAACTGTTGAGAGTACTAGAGCTAAGGAGCTTTACACCAGCTGAGAACTGGCCTATAAATCCTTTAGATATATTCTCACTTTCTTTCAAGCTGTTTCTTCTCCCTGGAATGCCTCGAATCTGTGGTTTTTCTAACAAGCTTTGGGTCTTGCAAAAAAATTTAATTAATTTGCTTTGTTTTAGAAGACAAATCTACTGTGGACTGCCTATGACCCACTGCTCTCATTGGTACATCTGACTAGTTTTAGACTGCTTCATTGTATTAAAAGAGGCTTTACAAACTAATTTGAATATTTTACACTGGTACTTATATGGATAATAAAGCTGTAGTTTTAACAGGGATTTATGTGATTCTGAACTGGGAGTGAGATAGCCTGCAGCATCATATTTAAGAGGAAGAATTTCTTCACAAGGCTGTCAGCTAGAATGTTAGTCTGCAGCTGGAAGATGTTTTGGAAACCCTTGCCAGTATTAAAGAAAAACTGTTGAATGTGAATCCCTACATTATAACTACTGTGGGTTAATCCTATGACCTTCCCATCAGTGAAGAGTTTGCACATTATACTTGTGAATGAATGAATGAATTGATGCCAGTTTTCTAGACACTTGCTACCTGTGTGGTCAAAATCTTCATGTGTTCATTCTTTACAAAATTGAAATGGAGAATGAGCATTTGATGAACTCCTGACATGGTTACATTATTCCGTAGTCTGCTTGCATTATCTTACACAGGGAAGGAGAGCACAGAGTTCCTAACATCACCAGAAGAAAAAACTCAGACCTCTGAGATAGTTACTGTTGACAAAGAAAGAGACTGGCGTCATGACACCAGCATGAAATCATGAAAGTGTCTCAACTCATGAACAACTTGCACTTAAAGTCATGTAGAATTAGTTTGGTTAGAAAACCTCTGCACTGTTCATTTATTATTTAATCTTATTTTACTTTGTACAGACAAGCTATGTGGCCTAGTGTGAGGCTTCACACAGCCAATTACTTCGAGATGTTTAGTTCATTTATTATTTAAAGCATAAATCTTGTACAGGTTGTCCGTTGACGACCCTGTGAGGAGTCTATAGTAAATACCTTTCATCGTTGCTGACTGACTCATGCACATGGACCTACCTGCTGAGCTAAATAGGCCAGGAGAACTGATGGATTTGTAAGATATTCGATTTAATAGCCTTTTTTTTATATGCTTAAGTGAGGGAAGTTAGTACATATAGTTGAAGCAATGTTAGGATTTAAAAAGAAATGAAATTTTATATAGTGTCATGAATTGTATTTGGTTCTGCTAATTGAAAACAGTGCAAAATTAATTTTGTATACTTTGTACCTTAAAATGTATTTTCAAAGCAATCGCTTGTGTATTTGAATAAATAAAATATTGCCGTAGGAAGCTACTTAATGCATTGAAGAGAATATTCATAGAAATTTCCTTTTTAAAACATAGGTTCTGCAGTTCTGTTTGTTCTCCCCCCCCTTTCCTCAAGTCAGTCCTCTCTGGCTGATTTTTAAGTCTAGTGCAGTGATACCAGCAAGGAACTCTCTGAATGGCTTGGAAAGAGGCTTGCTCAAGTAACATGCCGATTGCATCTGATAGGTTTATGTGCCATTAACAGTGTGTCCCACACTGAATGTGCCAGGTATTTAACTGGGGACTGGTACTAATTTCAGAGCTAATACTAAGCCGTTCCACATCAATGCTTACAGCAGGTGGTTTGAATTGACAGTGTAAAGGGAGGGAAAAAAAGTGAGAGAAAATTACCATTGTACTATAGAATTTCTCTGATTGAATTGACTGATTATACTGTCAAAAGAGCATTGGGAAACTGGCAGTGCTTATGAGGAGGAAAGAAATGACAGGATTCTTTCAGAAAGAGGTTCTCTGACTTTGTGCAGTCAAATATTTCAAAATGATGATAAGATTTTATGTTAAAGGTTTTAATCTAGCACTTAAGTCTGTATGTTCTCCGATTTACAACTTCTAAAGCTAGTATCCTGTGCAAACTGATCCTGCAGTGTTCTTACTCTTTACTGTCCCCTTTCAATACTCATCAGGTGATTCAGCATGAATCAACATAGGTGATTCAAGATAGTGAATCCCACCTTTCCGTACTACCTTTGTGTTTGAGTTTAAAAAACAAAACAGAAACCAACCAACCAAAAAAAAAAAAAAAACAAAAAGCAAAACCCAAACCCCACACCAACCTGCCACCTTCCAAAATCAACAGTGCTGTTGTATTTGACAAACAAGTTCTGTAAGACCTGGAGAACGTATAAGGAAGGTGTACTCAGTGGCTTACAGTATTGCAATGTTATCAAACAGATAAATAAGCAACGTCTCAAGTGAGTCTTCTTAACTGTGTTAATACCTAATTCCACTCACAATTGCATTATTCTTTTAACACTTGATTTCAATGAAACAAGACCAGACACCAGTCAGAGAAATGGTCTGAATGGGGTTTTTTTGGTAATGTAAATTAAATTGTTCAGCCATGCCCAATTATCCTGTTCATTTTTAGGTCATTAACTGCGCCTTGTGATAGCATGGGGATTTTTGTCTCTAAGTTGATGTCTGAGGAGACAAATTTTTTTCTTGATTGTGTAATCCCACTGATTTCCCTGGCAGACTTTGAGACTTACCTTCTGCTCCACTAAGAGGCTGTGTACCTCTTTGGTGATAGCACCAGTGACCAGGAGAATTTTCTCTCTACATAGACTCCAAAATTGGATGATAACAAAAGCAACTTCAAAAAGGTCTCCAATCTGTCCTTGCATGGATGGCATAGAATTTCATGAATGTAAATAAAGTAAATATTACCCAGTTCTTTCTGACATTACAAAATAGAGTTGACGTAAGAATTTTTCTTCTAGCTTGTCTAAAAAAAAAGTTGGCTTATGAAGAGTAAGAACTAAATAGAAACAAAAGTTGATTTCTCTATCAGATGGATCTTATAAATCAATCCAGAGACTTCCTAAACTTTTGGTTTTGGAAATCATGACAGTTAAACTTATCAGGGGAAATAAGGGAGGGACATGTATAGTCTGCCATCTCTCATTTCTTGTACAAACATGAGTGTATTTTCCTTCGTGAGCTTTGTGATTTATATAATTGGGGTACCATTGAAAAATAGGTTATGATGGAAGCAGGGGGGGTGGGGAGAAGAGAGTGGAGAGCAGTCCGCTAATTTCTTCAATCATAAAACAGAATAATCTAACACATATATGGTGAGGTATGATATGTAAATATAGTTATATTTCTATGTAATGTGTAAATATGCTAATAGGAAGCTTAATCGTGCAAGGAAAGGAAAATCCTCTGTTTGAAAGTGTATTAGAACATGTATGTTTTTGATGCATTATTTGTCACGTTGAAGGCTATGGCTATGTTATAGTTATCCCAAAACACCGTTGCAAAGCAGCAGGGAACTACATTCCATAGGATTTCTATGGTGACTGCAGAGTTTCTTCCATTGCTTCCAGAGCAACCAGTTGTAGCTTATAGTAGCTTTAGGGCTAATACATGGAGCTATGCAGTTCTACTTGTCTTTGAACTGTAGCACTGAAAGCAAGTGTGATATAAATACAACAGGCAATATATTTTTATAATCTGCAGACTTTATCAGATCATTTATAGTTTGGCAAATGTAGCAGTAGAATCTAGAAAAAAATATAATATCTTTAAATTGTTTTCTTATGTCAATCAAATTGTACGATCCTTTCTTCCCTTTGCATTTGAAAGAAACCAAATTATTGCTTCTTTGGGCTTTTACTGGTTATAAATGTTGATATTACAAGGGAAAAAGTATTTTATTTAGACCGCATTTACGTAGGAGACATGTTTGCTTTAAGTTTGTGTTCAGGCTCTTTACCAATTTGAAACGGAAAATCAGTATGAAAGAATGACTAGCCTTAATGCTGCATTCATAAATTTAACTTCCCTTTGTACATGGAATGAAGAGATATATCTTACTATTTCATAGCTGACAGCGTGAGTGTTGTAGATTGTCATATTTATAATGTGAGGGGAAAAAAGTTAATACCGTGTAGCACGTAAAACAAAAATAAAATGGCCAGTGCATTGTATACAAGGAAAAGAGGTTAAACTGATTGCTATTCATTGCTCTGAACATATTGCTAGGTAGAGATTAAGGATCAATTCTTCTTTTACTAACTGTCACTCTTCTAACCTAGGATTAGGTTTTGGCATAACTTAAGTTGCAGATCTCAATAAGTTTTATTTGGTTGTCAATTTAATTTGATGCGAGCTAATGGAAGTGAAGTCCGGTTCTACAAAAGGAAAATCAGTAGCATGTATTAAGCTTTGTTGAAAAATTTACTCATGACCTCATTCTTTTCCTCAAGAACTTTTAACATGTCATTGTGTATCTGCCATGCACTTTTATTTCCAATTCCTGCTCTCCCTCTTTAAATTTAAACTTCATTTCTACTTGTGTCAGGGTTTCTTACTCCAACTCTTGGTGTCACAAGTAGGGAAGGGTGAACGGTGTGTATCCAGAAGCAGTAGGGCGTTATATTTTTGGAGAGAAAAGGAAAAACTTTTCATACAAGAAAAAAATAATTGCAAATAAATGGAAACCTTTTAACTTGAATAACGTGCATGGTGCAGCTCTATGTGGTGGATGTACAAAGCAGGTGAAAAATAGAAAGTAGGAGGAATTTTCTCAATTTTTCTGGAGACAGAAATGGAAATATGGCCCCTGGACAATGTTTCAGACATGTTGAAACCATTCTTTAACTCTGCCTCATCTCAAATTTTATTCTGGAAGTGTGTTTGCTAACTGCAAAATGATAAAAAGGTCTGATGACTTTTTTTTTGACTTATCTCTAAAAATCGGTTGAAAACTATTCTCATAGGAAATTGGAAATGACATACATAACATAGTTTACTTTGGAAAGATTGGAAACTTTGTTTTTTAGTATTTTGGGAGTTCTGTAGCCCTCTGGTGGAATGTAAGGAGAATCTACAAGTAAAATATTTGATAATCAGTTATTATTCAATCATGTATTACCAGATAGCTGAGTAATGTATTCTTTCCCTAGTTGTTTATACACATGGTGCAATCAGCCATAAGGCCTGAGTTTCCAGGCATTGCTTCAAAAGTCTAGATTGTCTTTTTTGTTAAAGTTTTGTATCTTGCAACAGTGCAGGGCATGAGGTAAAAAGTCTTAAATAACTTGACTGGTTGAGGAGAGACTGCTTGATGAGAAGGGTGACAAGAAGTTTCCACGTGCTGAACAGAAGTGTTTAGCCTTCCTGATCAGCGATGTTCAGTCTGTGTCCCTGAAGAGATGGCTCTATGAAGAACAACCGTAGCATTTGGTCAGGAGTTGACAGTTTTGATGAAGAATTTTTTTCAATTTTTTTTTTCTTGCTGAGACACTGAGTGAAATGCAAAATGCCTTCCGGGGTGCTGATCTGGCAACAGGAGAGAAATAATTAGTGACATAGTAGGTGTGTAGAGTCATGCAGTCTTAAGAAAAAGTGGATGCCTGTTTCCATGGGGCTAGTATAGCAGAGGTGAAGGATGGAAGAGCACAGCAACAGCAGGCTTTTTCTGGGGTGGCAGTAGGGGGATGGCAATAGCAGAGGTCCCGCAAGAAGCGGCAGGGTGTTAACAACTTACTTTTCAGGTGGTATAGCCTCATTACAATAGATTTTTAGAGAAGTCAGTAGGGCATGACTCCTATTGATGTACATGGAAGGGGTCATGTCAGAATGAATAGAAAGGCAAAGGAAAATAAAATCGTGGTAGGGAAGAATAAAAATTTGAGGTGTGAGAGTGGGGAGATCTGCTGAATACCTGTGTGAGGATGAAAGGAAGATGAGGTAGTCCGTTCCAGTGGGAAGAAGCAAGTGATTCCTCTGGGGCTAGGCCCTAAACTCTGACTTTTACAGGAGCTGTGTTTGGAAAGTAGGGAGGAGACATGGGTACTTCTTGGGGAATGGGAGTTCTGAAAGAAGGACTTGAAAAGTACTCTGTTCTTGCTGCTTGGCCCAGCTTGTAGAAGAAGAACAAAAACCCGAACAAATAGCTGACAAATCTGCAACTTCTAAGAACTGGCAGTAGGAATTGCTCACAGGATCTCAAATCCTACAGCATACGAGTTGGCAGTGGCCAGGAAAAGAAATAAATGGTAATTTGAAGTAGTCCAACCCATCTTGTTGTGGACCTGGCAAATTTTCATAGTTTTAGTCCTCAGCTGAAAAAAAATTTCACGATGGGTCTACGGACATATAGGATGTTTACTCATGTTGCTGGTCTCTTGAATAAATTAGTTATCTTTGTTAGACCATAGAAGCAATTCTGTGCTGTGGTAGGAAGAGAGTCAAACTATAACTTCAGACTGGAAGGATAGTAGACGAGAACAACAGGGTAGGGTTTTCCATATTCTCCATTCCTCTACTACCAACTCAGTTTCTGCAAGAGTCTTAACGTGTTCCTTACAGAACTCAAGAGTTTCAGAGCAGCATAAAGATCTTGAAGTTGTGAGGATTTCTTTTATGAACGTTAGCTGTGTGGCACAATAATTCTGCATGATTCTAATCTCATTCTAGTTAAGATAAAACAATCAGAACTGAGAGGTCAATGAAGTCGCAAGTGAAACACGATGATTTAAATTGAAGCTTATCCTGATACTGCCAAATGGGAAGAACACTTCTAGGTTAATGCACTTTTGGAAATGCTCCATTCTAGTATTTGAAGTCATATGCAAAATGTATACTTTGTTGAGTTTCGAGGTGCTACAGATGTCGCTGAGATGCCCTGCTGTATTTGTTTGATAGTTTGAAGAGTACACAAAGCTGAGCTACTCAAAAGAACAGTAGTTTGTCTCTCCCTTCCACAGCTCACCAGCACTCTCCGCTTCCCGCAGGACATTCTTTTGGCTTTATTCATTTCTGCTCAAAACAAATTCTAAGATCTGCCAACAGAACTTCGATTCCTCAAACCATGAAGACATTTCTTTCTCTTTCGCAGAATTTCAATACTAAGTCCTTTGCTAGCCTTTTCAGAAAGGAATTTAATTGCTCCCAAGCCAGGATGCTTTATGCCGGGTTTCAGCCTGTAGCCACTTCTTACTGCCAAGTTCTGAACCCCTGAAAATGAGAGCTTATAGAACTGCTGACACAACCTTAGCTATAATAATGCGAGTGACACCACCATAACACTAATGATAAATGGCATACATTTTAAAACATTTAAAATTATCATAGCCTTAAAGTCTAACACATCTGGAAAATATTAATGGTATATGAACTGCCCTGTGTGGATCTGAATTATGAACAGCACAGAGATGGAAAGAGATAAATTGCATAATAAATCACTTTACTTATTGTATTGTTTACTTTAAAAAAACCATATATACTTTCTGTTTATGCAGCATGTCAGCTGTTTGAAAAAAGATGGATAGTTCTAAATTCATATTTATTCCAAAGAATGAATATTTAGCACTCTGTGGTGTCACACTGACTTCAGAGAAATAATTACAGTATATGGTTTTGCGAACAATGATCCTCAGAGGCCATTGAGTTTGTATATATTTATATGGTTTTATCCTCTGATCAGTTTGTTCTCTTAATGTCACAAATTTATAGAAGTCAGGTATTTTTTAACCCTCCTTTCTAATTCGGCAGAAATGGCATACACAGCGTTGTCTCTGATGGCACTGAATGGATAATTTAAGAAAGTGTTTCACAATGTTTCATCATTCACTATATTATAACACTCTAATTCTAGAATTATTACACATTTTGAGATTTGATTTTTTCCAAATGCCACTTTGCCAAACTGATTCAGCACAAGGGATTCAGGGATTTTTCCTGATCTATCTTACCTATAAGAACAGTGGTTCTGTGTAAATCAGTCAGATGAACTTAGTTTAAAATCCTTCACTGGGTACTGAAATAATAATAATTTATTGACAACATTCAGAGGTGCACCTGAGGCATAAGGATTCTTCAAGGGGCTTCATATGGGCCAAAAGCTCCTCAGGCAACTTAAACCCGTAATAGTTACAAACATCTCTCCCATCCTTTTCATGCACGTATCATATCGTGGTCCACCAGTTCTTATCCTTTTCTTGTTCTTTTTTTTTTTCTTCCCCCCTTCTCTGCTCCAGTCTCCTTATTGAAGAACACTAATGCTGCTTTCTTTTTTCTCCCCCCCTGCTTCTTCAGTCTTTCTGCATGATTGTTGGCTCTGCCTAGGCCTTCAGGAGGGCTCTCATCTCTTTGCTTCAGTTGTTGAGGAGGCCAACACAGAAGCTTTCCTTAGCTAGGACAGATTTAAAGGTGACATGCAACCTGAAATCTCATTTTTTGTCATTTTTTCACAGCTAGTGCAATTGCATACATGGAGGAGTAATGCTGTAACAGCAGTGAACATTGAACACTGAACAGTATTTTAATACATTCAACACAGTAATTGCTTTTTCCATCTTGAATGCATGAATTTTACTTTGCTTTTGATTTTGTCTACTTTTGATGCCATTAGTCCTTTTGTCCACAGCCCAGGCGCTTTCTGCTCTTTGGCTTCTTCAGTTGCTCCTCTCAGAAATAAAAATTTTTCCTCTGGTCTTTCCTGTCCTATTTTTGTTTTCAGTTAGTTGGCAACATCTAGCTCTTCCCCTACTGACAACTCAGTTCTGGAAATTTTGTTTCCAGCATATCGTTTATTAAATCTGTTATATAGGTGAGCTAGGCAGGCTCCTCCCCTTTGTTTCCTGCTCTCTTTAGAAAATGCTTCATTTCTTGTGGATGATTATATTCTTGGTCACCATTTTTCATGTAGTCTTAGAACAATAACAGAATGGTAGGAAATGTAAGAAGAATCAAAGCTAATAAATATTAAAAACTTATGAGTTTAAAATATACTATTCTCAAATAGTAGGTTTTTTCCTACTCTTTTTCTTTAAGGGTATTTTTTGAAAAAAAGTCAGAGAATATAGAGCATGATTTTCCATTTCTCTGCTTTCACTGCACTGTCATGTATAAGGAAAAATATTTTCCCTTTGCAGAAGTATAATCAGGAGGTAACGTTTTGCTTCTCGAATGAAACTTAACGGGAGGAAACTTTTGCTTCAGTACAGAAAAGGCACAAATGAAAATTCCCCAAAAGATGCTAACAAAACAGTCCCACAGTTCCTAAATTGCTTAAGTTGTATTAAAACTCATGAAATCTTAGACTTTCAATTTATGTTATTGTAAATACAAATAGTAATCATTGTTGCTTCTTTACAGTTTATCATGCAACAATTTAAGGAAGGAAAGTGAGCATTCAAAGCCTTCAGAAAAGTATTTTGAAAGGTACTAGTATTTTAAAAAGTATTTTCTTTTGTTGGGAATTAGATGTTAATACCTAAATGGGAGGCTCTGTGAAATGCAGTTCAGCACAAATAACAAAATAGCCCTATTTAATACCACGTTGTGATTTAAAAGAACCAAATCTTTAACATCTAAGTTTTCAGATAAAGGTAGCTAGATCAGCAGTTCTGAAAGATAGAATGCCTCCCAAGATATTCTTTATGAGAAATGGGAGAGAATTTTTTTTAGTGTTGCTAGCGGTTATGTATAATCTGAAGGTTATTTAAAATGTTATCTCTTGAAACATTTGTGTTTTAGATTGATTTTATGTATATTGCCAAATCGTATTGCAATCAGTTTGAGAGATTAATTTGGAGATTGGTCATAGCATTCTAAGTTCTTGCATTTCTCTTCTGTTTATGGGAATTTTCACCTGATTATTCTTTCCTTAATCTCTTTCAAAAATCCTTGCCAAAATAAGAGTTTGAGTCTCTTGAAGAGATCTGCAAACATGTTCACACCTTGAATTATGCTGGCTGTAATGCTTAAAGGCAGCGAAATGCTGAGCTGCTACTACAAGTTCTCTGTCATTTCCTCTATATGCTACGCAGATTATTGTACGCTGCAGACATATTGTGTGTGAAATGTACTGTTCCTGCACAGGATCCCAATAAGTCTGAGTACATTTATTAAGAGATGTATATCAAAGCCGGAAGAACTTTGACATGATTCACAATGTCCCTTAAGATGATGTCTTCTGTTTTATTAAATGGTTCACTATGTTTTTGTATAAAATGGAAGTTATATGGGCTGCGGTCCAGAAAAGCACTTTAGACACGTACATAATGTTAAACATAGTTTCATTGATCTCAGTGACACTGCTCATTAGCTTATAATTATTTATATATTTATTTCTGTATTTAAACATCCTATGGAATCAAGCCCACAGACAGTGTGTCCACTGAAGGGAGCCAGAATGGAGGGTAGAAACCTGCAAATTTAATTTCTTTTTTGTTGCATCGTAACTGCTACTTATAATCCAAATTTTTTTTTTTTTTTGGCGTACATTATAGTGAATGGAAAGGTACTACTGCTTGTTATTTACCAATGTGTTAGAAAGGACCCAATTCTGGTTTTTACTTAAGAAACATTATGGAATTAAGCTGTACAATCTTATATGACTCAAAGTTTTTACTTTCTGGAACTCTTAAAACCTTTCAGGAGAACTCCTCCTTTTTTTAAGTAAACATAAGAGAAGAATTAGGATTAGTTGTGTCCTAAGGCTTGCACTTGCACAAACTGTAGCATTCAAAAGATAAGGCCATCAGTATTATTTTGAGCTGAATTTGCAGAGACCCTGATTGTTTTCCAAAACTGTGGTGTAGAGGGTTTTTTGGGGGGCGTGGGGGAAGAGGCTGGAGGGAATGCATTTAGTCTCATCCTCCAGCTGTGAGATCAGTATTGAGAGAGAAATGAGTTTAAAAGTGAGCAGTATGTTGCCTGAATTCTGTGAAGTCTCTTGTAAGAGAAGGTTCTAAAAAGCTGTGTGTGTTTGTGGCACCTATGTGTACATATTGTTTGCCGTATTGTTTTTTGTATATGCATCTGATAGAGAAGATGTCCCCTAAACCCCACTGTGGACGTTAGTCAGACTACAGAAATAAGTCACTGTTTACTGTAGTCTTTGAATTCTTGGTATAAATCAATCAAGAACTGATTTATATGAATACATTTTGATGCCTAAAGATTCTGTAATCTGAGCACCTGGGAGTTATAGAAACGGATGTGGGCAGGTCGTATCACCATTCCAAGTTTTAATTTCTCCATTTGAGTTGCTTTATAATACACTCATGTATACTGTGTGCATAGTCATTTTTCAAACAACATGCAGCAAGCGAGCATCCAAAGTCACCCCTAAGACTCCTCTTCGAAACTAAATAATCCAGTGTGCGTTTTTTCTTTCTAAATTGAAAGTAAAGAAACCTGTTACACATGTATGCTGCTTATGTGTAGGAAAGTGTAGGTGTGGATACATGTATGTGTGGATACATGTGGATACATGCACTTATTTTGCCAGTAAAAGGTTGCCTAACAAAAAAATGTTTCCTAGCCACTTATCACAGGCTACTTCGGTGCCATTACAGGTGTAACTGTAGCATCCATAGGTCTAGCTGCAACCAAAAGCAGTCCAGCTGTAGCAACATGGATTTCAGTGCATGCTAAGTGCCCAAATATGCAAATAGCCTGCTGGCTGCCTCTCTGCAGCGCGCTCTGGGACCGGTGATACGCGGCTTTACCATCATTCATACCGCAGCTAGCTTTGGTCTGCGTGCACTCACACATTGGCTCCTCCGCTTGCTACGGAGACAAAGCCCTGGTGGATTATTTGGAAGGCAGTGTCGCCTTCGAGTTTTCTGTAAATATGAAAATGGTCTTTTTCTGACACTTTGCTAAAGGGAAGAAACCGCATAAGACTGTATTACGAACTCTAATACAGTTTCTGTGCAGCCTCTAATGTTGAGTAAAGCACAAGAATCATGTGGATTAATTGAATATGGGTCAAAGAACTGTATCCAAAGAGTCTACCTGTGCTCCTGCTTCTGTCATTTCTGATGCCTGAAAAGCTGTTGCCTCCACATGTTCCGCTTCAGATGCCAATGTGTGCTCCAGGGAGAAGGACATACTTTGCATCTATGCATATCAAGATGAGAATAATCAATCAGTTTTTCTCCCACCCAAATAAAAAATATTTGGAAGATTGAAGTTTCAGTTCTTTTGCAGATGAATTGGTTTGCATTAACTATTTTCTCAGGACTCCTGCTTTAAAAAATAATAACAAAGAAGCAAAGGTAGAATGAGATCCTGTATTTTTCACAGTCCTGTGACAATGGAAATAGGATATGGTATAATGCAATACAATTAGATTTTCTGTTTAGTTAGAATGAATTTCACTGAAACAGTTCAGAATCAAAGATCTTCCTTCACAGTAAAGGGGGAGAAAAGCAAACCTGGTTGTGCTGAAGTTGTGAATAGTAAAGAAACTGACCATGTAATTCCTTATAGCAATAGTGAACTATACTCTCTAGATCCAAATGTTTCAACTTCAGCAGTTCTCATGCAGATTGTGTAATTGTTTGCCTAACTGCCAGCTGTGAATTCAACTGCTGGTTAACTAGCCAAAAATGTGGATTTGCAGGTGAATAGAAATACTTACACATTTTAGTAATGGTGACAACTGCACCAAATGGAGATTTTAACTTGCTGAATGTTTTTTAAAAAGTCACGCCACTAAGCATATTGCATACATTTTCTTCTCCCTTTTCATATTTCACCAAGCAATAGTTTCAAATGCATGCTTTGAAGATCTGTAGAAGTGAATGGTTCTAGAAACTGTTAAAACTCACTTTAAACCTTCCATTTTTCAGATAATAAAATTTTACTTATGCATAGCTTATAATATTCTAAATTAGTGTTGGATATTGCTCTATGAACGTTGCTATTGATTTTGTGACCATTTTACTAAAGCATCCTTTTGTGTTTGAAAAAAAAAGTTACTGCTTTGAAATGAAATAACAGGAATGGAGTGATACCAGACATTTGGCTGGGCACAGTTTAAGCAACCAAACATTTGCTAGTGTGTCCCCAGTTGGAATAAGTATATTTGCTAAAAGTGTGGGGAAAAAAAAGAATAAAATCACAGCCCTTGCTAATACCTCTGTGGCAGCAAAACTGCACAGTAAATGGAAGAGTACCAGAATAAAGTTCTAATGGTTTATTCCATTTAGGGAACAAATGTAATGCTTTTTTTTTTTTTTTATTTTACTTAGAAAAAGGCTAAGCTACAATTACACAGGGTGTGGGGGTGGGTGGGGAAAAGGACGGTAGTAAAGACCTAACCACAGAACTATTCTAGCTGTTAAAGCATATCCACACTTAGGTTGTCATATTAGGGGTTTGGGGATGGGGAGGTGTTGTTTTGGTTTTTGTGAAGTGTTGATTTGGGGAGGTCTATAAAATAATTCAAAGAACATCTATAAATGTGATCAAAGAGCCATGTTAGAATCCAGGTTGGACTGAATATGGAAATTTTCTTTTTCTTTTTACTTTTTTCTTTTAAGCCTATTCTTATTTTTTCATTCTAGTAATGAGAAATTGAGCTGTAAAAAGAGACTGTGAAACAACTTTGAAAGAATTTGCAGTCTTAGTCTTTCATATGTTTTGTAAGTCATCTTTTGCCATTTTGCATTATCTCCAATTAAGTAACATTTCAGTACAATGTATTTTGAATATTCTGTATGTTCTCAGTTTTTCAAGAAACAAGCTTATACATTGTGACACATAAAACAAAAGCAGAAAAGACAGAAGAATGCAGCTGTTTATTACTAGCTGATGAAGAATTAAATAACTTTTTTGGACCATCTGCAAAGCTTACTCATATGGCCTCTGCTTTTTACTGTTGCAAAATGTAGCTTTTGAATTAGTGGCGAATTGGAGCTCTGAAATTATCACTACTAATCACATATTGTGAAAGAATGAAAAATATACTGTTCACAGAATCACTAACTGTTGCTTGATTTTATTGTTACTGTATTTTCTTTCTTTGACAGCGGCATATTCTAACATGTTTTATCTCTTGCCTTATCTCTTCTTAATTTAAAGTGCAGGTAATGAGGGAAGGGTATGCCCTTAATCCAAGGTTGGGAGGTGAGAAGGATTAATCTAAATAGGGTCACAAGGTTTTCACCTCTCCCTTCACTATGGACTTATAGCAGACAGCCCTTCATGGGGTAAGGGAAAGTCACGTGAATCACAGAGGCTTTGGAAGCAGTAGCAAGGTGGAGCAGAGATGCGTTATCTGGCTTTTTGTTCTGAATAATACTGTTCTCTAGCTAGAAACAAATTATAGGGAGCCATGGTTAGATTTTGCGTCTGTGTGAGATAGCAGTAAAGGGGCAGAAGCATCTGTCTGATTACGTGGCAGCCCAGCTGCAGAGGTCAGTTCAGCATCTCAGGATTGTGGGAGAATCACTTTATCTGTGAAACACGTAGGAGGAAGGGAAGGACATGGAGGGTACTTCTGTTGCTGCTCCCCCAATTTGATATTGTTTAGGAACTTGCTGAGGACACACTTCATCCTATCACCCAAGTCATTAAAGAAGATATTAATTGATATTGGCTCCAATATTCATCTCTGAAGGACATCAGTAGTAAATTAGTTGCCAGTTTGACTTTGTATCACTGATCACAGCCTTTTGAGTCTGGTGGTTCATACCGTTTTCCACCCACATAATTGTGCACTTATCCAGTCTATATCTCACCAGTTTGGCTAGAAGGACGTATTTGGAGACTATGTTTGTAAAGTCAAGGTAAACAATATCACTGCCTTCCCTGTACCCATCACAAACAATCATCTCATAAAAGGCAGTTGAGTTGGTCAGGCATTTCCTATGCTAATTGATGGTTGCTGTTCCCAGTTACCTCTAGTCTTTCATGTGCTTGGAAGTGGCTTTGGGAAGGATTTACTTCATAGCCTTATCAATGAATACCAGGGCTGCCATTGGGAAGCTTCCTCTAACTCTATAAAGTAAGCTTCATCTACTTCCTTTTCTTGATTGAATGGTCTGCAGCAGATGCCTCTGCTTTGCCCTCTGATCCATACCTGTAAGTTCTCAGCTGACTTGCTTCCATTGTCCTATTTTTGCCCTGTGACCTCTGAGCTTCCCTCCATGCTGTCCCTGAGCACGAAGGGCTGGAGCGCCAGGCTGCTCAAACTAGGCAGCAATCAAATGGAGCACAGGCATGGAGGGCAAAAAGGGGAGGCATGCCCTTGACGAGGGGGAGAGGTACGTCTTTTCTGAGATCTCCCAACTTACCTCTCCTCCCAACTGACCTTCATCTCCAGCTTTTGCTGCCAAAGGTATTCAAGCCCTGCCCATGAGACTGATCTCCCATTACTCTGTCTGGAGGTCTCAGAGTTAAAAGGCCAGATACCGCCTCTGATTATCCAAAGCCCAGGTGGGAATTTGAGAGCAGAAAAGCAGGGCATATCTGCAAAAACACCCAAATGTATGTAACTCAACCTTCATAGGAACCCAAAATAGGAGGGAGCAGAGCTAAATCTGTGTATGTGATCAAGTGTGTGTAGCACTCTGCACAATATGTAGATGCTGTCTTTGAATGCAGTGTCTCTGGGAGCAATGCACCACCCCACACAGACTGATCATTGCGGGTCACAGCAGAGCTCACAGAAGAGGGGGAGGTGAACGGAGGTGGTGGGATCCATTCCAGGGAGCTGAAATCGGACAAGAGAGATAGCCAGTGCTCTTGGAAAGGCACTCTGACCGCAGCCAGCTACCCTGACAATGAACATTTGTAATGAGGAATACATCTTGCACAGAATGCATTTGTTTTGAGGGAAAGGGAGTAAAAGGCACCAAAAAAAAGGATAGTGAAGAATATTACTGAGTGAACTTGTGTCTCCTGAGGTTTGGAGTACTTGGTGTCCGTAGAAAGGGATTTTCCTATTACATGTGAGGGCTGCTAAAGATATAGAAGAGGCACTTGCCAACAGCCTTATATGTAACTCTGATATAGAGGCAGGGGTTCCATGTATGTAGCTAGAGAGCCAAACAGTAGAGGTAAATTACACCTTTCTTTCAAGCAGCAGTCCTAAGAGCTGTGGCTTTTTCTGCTTGCACCTTCAATATCTGGGCTGGGATGATTAAAATGAGGTCTTTGCTTTTGTTTGTCACCAAAAGACACCACCCTTCCCCCCACCCCAAAAAAAAAAAAAAAAA
>VZSC01005081.1:174597-203301 GCA_013398225.1 Steatornis caripensis
AAAAAAAAAAAAAAAGAAAAAGAGATGGTACAAAGATCTGATGAGGCTGATGACGTTCTCTCTTTTAGTCAGATATCATTTGAGACAAGAAAAGAGAATTTCGAATTTCAGTAAAAGGTTGAATAGAGAAGGGAAAGGGGTCCAGAACAACCCCTGTATTTAGGACTTTCATTTGTAAATTTTCTTGCAAACTAAGCTTTTGAAATATTCTTCATTGTGGTGTTCCACGCTTTAAGAAAAAAATCTGTGTATATTTCTGGGTATGCTTCACTTGGAGGTGTGCACATTTTGAAGAAAGAGTATTACAGGGGACCAGATGTTATGACAAGCCCCAGCTGGGTTTTTGGCATCTGATGGCTATAGTCACCTGGTATGAGCTAGAGCAGAACATGGTGCGCTCGCCTCTGAAAGCGGGACAAGCTCTGCACAGGGGACTTGAGGTTGAGCTTTCATAATTTGTGGTTAAGTTGTACTTAAGTTGCATAAGGATGGATTCTAACATAACTCTGACAGAACCAAGAGTAGCATGTTTGGAGTTAGTAGATTTACTAAGTCATGAAGAGCTGTGAGAGATCATAACTGGACCTGCTATTATAAAATAGTTAAATAGCACTGACTATAAAATATTGTTAAATATTAAAATGGCCTCTATTATATTCTAACACAAAATGGAAGATGTACTTGAGTGCATGGATTAAAATAATGCTTTTATTAATTTAAGGGTCCACAATTTTCCCAGGAGGTCATGGAGTCACAAAGTATGATAAAAAGCTGGTTTTTCTATCGGGACCTCTGATGGCTTAAGGATATGTAAACAGTTCATAGGGACAGACAGATCCCAGTTGGCTACACATCTGAACAGCCTCGTATGAAAATGTTTTTTCAGGTAATGTCTAGCTGTTTTTAACCAGGATTTGGCATTAGTCAAACTTTAGTTTAATTCAGAGACTTTGCTGCATATTTTAAGAAAGAAAAGCAGAGGAGTCAAGGGAGAAAAGTTGAACTTGCGTTGTATGAAAAAAGCTTTCAGACAACAAACTGTTTCTGAACCTGGAAAGCCGAAGTATTTAGTAAGTGAGTTTTGCTGTATTTGTTACAAACCAATATGAAGGGAAAATAAAATAAAGGGAATGGAGGCCCTGAGGAACCTGGCATAGATCTGTTCTAAGATCCCATTAGAATGCAATTCATGGAGTTGGCTGACGTTGTATTTGCCGTGGTTTTCACTGGCACACTGTGTATTATTTATTTCTATCGGCTACTGAATAGAGATATAGAAACATATGCTGTCAGTTATATTGAAATCTATTTTCTTCTGTATGTGGTTTCAGTATACGATTGAGTACCACCAAAGTCCAAAACAAACCACTGCCCCAGCACAGCCTTAGGTTACCGACGGAGCCAAGGGAGAATTTAAGATGAACTGGCTGTGTTTATTAATGTTTAGCACTTTTCATACTTCCAAGTAAGCATTTCCAAAGGAATGGTAATTTTGGCCAGACTCCAAGTGGGCAGTTTCGTTCTGGCAACCCTTATTGTTCTGACAGTTTCAGCTGAGTATGTAGTCTTGCTCCTATCGTCGCCTTTCCTTCATGAATATGTTAAGCTGATAGTGCTTTGAGTTGTGTTCTCACCCATTCTGTGCCAGCCCTGCTTATATGGGCATTTGTACATCCATGTGGTAAACTGAATTAAGAAACCTGTGAACTAACCCGGTAAAAATCACTTAGTAATTTTAACCGTAGCTATTCCCAAGGCAGATGATGGTGCGGGATGGGAATGCAGTACCAGTGTTGAAAGTGATTTCTTTCAGCTGTAATGCTAGCCTATGCCACTTTAATGTGTTTGTGTAGCTAGGATCTAGTTATTTATTCCTGTACACAGCTCCCAAATATAACGTATTTTCAGTAGTATATGAAATGATACCTATATTCACTGGTGTCCAGCTGTTCCAAGTGAAGGGCTAAACATATTTCAGAGAAGTCAAGGGGTTGCAGTCTGTGCTTTGAAACAGATTCCTACATCTGTTCTGTTTGCTTTGCGCAGTTCTTTTTGCTTTTGTTCTTTTTCAGGAGAAAAAAAAAAAAGATATGTCCACACCTCCCAGAGTCTTGTAAGGAGAATTCACTAGCTAATATAGGCAGAGGTAGCTTCTACACCTCGTTCCAAATGTATGTGTATGTGTGCACCCTGGAGTCTGAGGTTGATGGGAGCTCACTACGCAACAGCAATTCCGAGTTGGTCTATGGTGGTGTGGGTGCTGGGGCTAACTCCTTATCTGTCTTTCAGTCTCCAATAGAAAAGCTGAATGAGCTTTATTTTCTCAGATTGTCTTTCTTTTTTTTCTCCCTTCTCTTTACTTTGGCTCTTCTATCTGTGTTGGCAGAAGGAGAACATCCTTGAGGAAATGTTCCCTAAGACCAGGTTAGCTCAGATTTCCTCAGACTTACCGAGAGACAAGCTGGATGGCAACTGTTTTCTGTGTCATGATATTGTATGATATGCTGTGGTACAGGGCCAGTTAGAAAGCTGATAAGCAGTCGTAGCAAAGAAAGGAAAGCAGCTTTTTGGAACATTCCCAGCTCATACGAGCATCGCTCCAGCAGCTGCAGTGAAAGCAGTGGGAGACAGCGTCCCATAGCAATGAGGCTGATTCAAGTACTTAGATTTTAAAAGTATGTGGTGCAGGGATTACATCTTCAGTTCAACATCAGGTACACACTTTCTTTAGAGATAAGTTTTCAGGACTGCAGCTTAGTTACACCAGAACTCGGTGTCACTTAACCTGTAGGCTGAACTTGCCTGCATGGGCCTGAATACTACTTTCTGATTTATTCAAGGGATCACTGTATAATCTCAATAAAATTAATGGATTACTTTTATGAATAAACTTTGCAGGTTTGGGATCTGTGAGGATTTGAAAACGTGTTAGACAAGCTAAATCTCGGAACAGTTTTTCTAGCAGGCTAGTATTGTGAGTCTCTGGGTCAAGTTAGTGTTTTGCTCTTGATTATACTAGAAATTAGTGGTTGGACTGAAATTAGAAACTCAGATTGCTGACAATCAGCTTCTGATATTGGCATTATTTGTGTAATTTAAATATATAAGCATGCTCAGCATGCCCAAAAAGCATCTGTCAAAATATGTAATACAGATTATATCATCTTTGCAAAAGGATGAAAGAATACTAGTAGCTCATGTTTTATACTCAGAGGCTGATATTAACTGCTCAAAGAACCATGTTCCAATGTTACAAGATAGAGTGCAGATCCAAGGGCAAAATTTGGCTGTAAAGAACTGAATAGAAATTATTCTTAGAAAGGCTTCAATTATCTCCACAGTAAAACTACTAGAATCCTCATTTTCGTCACTAGAGACACTTGATGAGAGTAGCAGATGGCCACACAAAGCATCCATGCTATTTTATTTGAGATTTTAATGTAAACTGAACTCATAAAATATTTTAAATAAGACTTTTAAAATTGGCACAAGAATTCTTAGTTTTTGAAGGCTGTAGTCTAAACAGATCTTGAAGTAACCTGAAGATCAAACTTCTACCCGGATTTAACTTGTTCTGTCATTGTCATACAGTCATTATTTTTTTTACTGTTCAAATCTCATCCAAATGTTTGTTCTTCTTGCATATCAAGCTAATACCTTCTTTTATACTGGCTATTAATAGAAGACTCTAAAGCTGTTTATTGATTTTGGCATTTCACTTAAAAGCTACTTGGTAAAAAGTTTATTCTACTTGGCCAGAATTCTAGCACCAGCCAGTTCGTGGCTATCACTTTTCAGGAATACTGGAGGCAATTATGAGACTCCTGTTCTCCGTTTTCTCTACAGGAGAGTCACAAACTGGAGGATCGATACGTGTGGGGGTATCTTCAGTAGCCCCTTCCACAGGTCATATGAGCGCAATAGTCAAGATCCCATTTTGCCATGTCAGTAGTATCTGTCAGCAGGCTAGTGGTGTGGGAATTAGCATTTACAATTTATTAAAGCTATAGTAAATCCTGTTGTTCAGTGAAGTCCCCAAGTGCCTGGAAGGCATTAAGCATCACACAGATACGTCGACAACTCCTGCATTACGGGGAACACTTGGGCTGCTTTTTCTCCCTTGCTCTTAGGAGCACGATTTTCCTCATCACCTGTTTTTGAAGTAGGCATTTCTGAGAATACAAATAATAGCTGTATAAGCTGAAATCACAGCAACTGCTGTTGTCAACAGTCATGATTTAATTATAAAGACTGACTGTGTGTATCTGTTCATCCCTAAGTAGAGATGAAAAGATACGTGAGGTATGCTATACTCTGTATACAAAGGAGTTTAGAAAAGACAGCAAGCCTCAAAACCCTAGTGTAAAAAGAGTACTAAACAGGCAAATTCTCCAAGTAAAAACAAAGTGTCTCATAAAGGTTAATTCAACATAAGTTTATTAAAGTCAAATTCAACGTGTTTTGTCTTTCTGGGGTTTTGTTCTCCATTCACTTTTTCCAGACATTTAGTCACATTGTTGTAGACGATGATGAGCACATACCCCAGTCAAACAGTTATAGGATTATTAGTACATGATTCCCACTTGAGAGCAAAAGGTTGGAGATTTAATTTGTTCAGCTGCTGTGAGCTTGCTGAAACAACTGTGTACCAAAAGAAGGATTCCACAATTTTTTCTCATTTTGTTTTTCAAATATTTACTCTTACGAAATCACTTAACAGTAAGGATCCATGTCGTCCTTTGGAATCAATGGAGCTGGGCAGGCACGTCTGGTGATAGAATTAGACTCTGCTTATATATATATATCTTTTTTCCCTGCTCTTAGTTCTTCAACGGCAGGAGTTACCTGGACTAGCATTTATGAAAAATGAAAACTCTGTCATATTTGAATTCAAAATGTATCATTTTGACTTAGATGTTTTTCCATATTACAGTATTACAGTTGCTTACCTGTCTTTTTTGTAGTAATAGCAACAACTTTAACTGATGCCAGATTACATATTTATATCAGGGATCAGCCTGTAAATTCATTCTTTTCCAGAGAGGCAGAAAGATCATGTAAAACTGTTGACCACATGTTGACAGGCTGCGTGATTTAACAAAACCAGAGGCAATCATTTCAAAGAAAAATGTTTTATTTTCTGCCAGCAGAGTATAATGGAGAGCAATTGGCTGGTATTATTTTTAAAAATTGCTCAAATCACTGTAGTTAGTACAAAATTGCCTCTGGAACTATTTCCTGTAAGTTAACCAGACGTATGATTGTATCCTTTCTATTTTGAATACTGAAGCTCACATTTTGTCTGTCTCGTGTAGAGCCCGTCAGGTATAATAGCTCTTTGTGATGGTTCCTTCTTTTTCTCTTTCTTTTCTGTAGCTAAACCTCCACCTACAAACCTAATACAATTGCTGGTTTTAAGCATCACTCAGTAGTTATTACTAACAGTCTAGCTGTCATTGCAACTCTTTCCCCTTCCAATGAGCTTGTAGATCTATCAACAGGTAAGTTCCAGGATTAACATGCAGTTTTTACAGGCGTATATTGGTTTTCTTTCCTCTTGACTCCAAAATATTTCTAGTTTACCTAACTGAGCTTATCCCAGAGATGACAAATTTTAAATAGAGTAAGGCAGCATTTTGAAAAACAGCTTCGAGGGCATCTTTTCACTAAGAGCAGGATTATGTCAACACTGTGTGGTTTTGAAAATCCCACCTTAATTAGTCTATACGTTTTGAACATCTCTGTGAATTATGCCTTTTGGTGATTATCTCAAAAATTCAGTATTAAAACCATGGCTATAGGAATATTTTCTGACAGAGGCTTAGTATTTGTGTTGGGGTATACTAAAAATCCAGTATTTTGGTGATTACTTGAAATGGAGAGCGTGAACAATGCCACTGCTGATGTTTTTGAGGGCTGGGCGTAGTGTCCATGTTGAGCAACAGTGCTGGTTTGATGGCTAACAGAAGTCTGAGAGGTTTTCAGCAGCCTTTTTTGGAATAACAATATTCTGCCACCAGCCCATCTGTGACAAATTATGCTGTTTGGCCTCAGTGATTCACACTGGTGCTCTTAAATACTCTCCATCCCTGTTCACCTTCACAGGTCAGCCTCACAGTGATGGAGTATCCTGTAGCAGTCAGAGCGCTAGGGAAGATGGCCAAGAGGTTAGGAGGAGAAATACTGGTCCAAGTCAGATGAGTTTAAAAACGGAATAATTTTAAAGCATCATGCTGTGGCTGAATAGGGAGGGAATAAAGTTGTCTTCATTTTATTTATTTCTTTATTATTATTATTTATTTATTATTATTATGACTGGTGGAACTGTTCTGAGCAGGTGACAGGCTGGTCAATCCATCAGTCTGTGCTGGGAAACATGGGAGCCTTTCTCTCTCTGAGGAAGTTCAGTTCATTTGGAAGACAGAAAAAAAGAAGTCTGGATAAGCAATAAATGCATATCTTGTGGTAAGGTAAATTAAGAAACGTTTGCAGAATGCCTCTGTTGGTTTCCGAGTTCTACCATTTTAACCTGATTTGGTCATTTTGCACCAAAAATTCTGAGGTGTTGTAAAGGAAACTCTTGCCTGGGTGTCTTCAGAGCAAGTGATTACTTTACCCCTCAGAAATAAAATGAACAAATGATTGCAGAGACTCAGTCCAGATTAGATTGAGATAATTCTACATGCCTGGGAGAAAATATCTTGGCTTCTGGCATTAATGAATTAACGTTTTTCTCTCGTTTTACATGCCCTGTATCCTACGGAACTTACCAGATCTGTTTCCATTTCTGAAACATAAATACCGTTACTGGCCAGGAATAACACACAGGGAGAAACACACAACTGACACTGTACTTCACAGTTATATCTCATCGTCGCTTTCTCCTGTGAACCCCAAATTGAAAGACTCAAGTTTTCTTATGAGTAGAAGAGCACCACAGCCCAGTATGATGCTATTTCAGATATGGACTAAAATAATCTTTAAATAATATCAACTGAAATATTGAACGTGGAAAATTGTTACATACTGATGATTGCTACTGGGTTCAGTGTTGAAAATTTTTAGTTGTTTTTATGTTGAAGAACGAGACAGCTAGAATGAAGACTGGAAAATATACAATGGCTGAGTTTGCTTGGTCAATCGCTTATCTTGTCACAGGTAAGGTTAAAAGGGTGACTTGATCGGGGCCTGTTATTACCCAGACAGGAAGAAGATAGCAGATATTTGAAGTTTCTTTTGTTTAGTGGACAAGGGAATCACTAGATTCAGTGACGGAAAGCTGAAGTCAGCAAAGTTGAAACTGCAAATAAACCACAAAATGTTAATGGTGAGGCTAATTTAAACATTGCAGCTGCTTCGCAATAGAAATTCTTTACTTCTTGGAGTTTCCAGATTAGTATTGACACTTTACAAAAGAAACCAAAATTACTGGGTAATGTTATATGGCCCGTCTCATGATGAAGATATTTCCTAGATGATAATAATATTCCTCTCTGATCTAGACCTGTGAGACTTTGCAGGGAGGTGCTTTACCTGCTGGGTAATTAAGAGGCCTTTTGAGGCAAGGAACTTTTAAGCAGGGGACCTTACCTCTGGATCTCACTTTCTTTCATGGTGTGCTGTCGGTTACATTTCTTGAACTCGGTGGCTGGTTGGCCCCTTCTGAGGAAGTGTTTTTGCAAGGAGCTTTACTCCTTGGTGGAGGTGTAGCCTGGGCGGCCAATGTGCAGTGTTTCAGAGCACTGATAATTTTAATGCTCTTGATACATGCAGTCTGATGGATAGGATATTGCTACTCTTGCTTGTAGTTGAATATTATTGAAGAAGGTAAGCATTACTTAGGAGATGAGATTTATGTCTCAATTGTTAAAGCTTTGAGGCTTTTGGTTAAGTGTTTCTTTTTGCAGTTTTTCGATTGTAACTGATGATACGTGTGCTTTACGGAAGGGTTTTGGCACATCACTACTTTGGTAATAAAATGCTTGTAGCATCAGGTCTACTCTGACAAATTAAACTGGTTTCTGAGAAGAATTGGTTTTGGCTATACCATCTCTGACAACCCTATCTAGAAATTAGATCTTGGGTCTGCTGCAAATTCCTGAAAACAAAAATGTGTAGGAACATACCTCCATCATGGCAGTTACCACTGGGTAACTGGTCTGGGTTCAGTGCGTAACCTCTTCCAGTAGACTCTTCTTGGCATTTCAGGAAACTCGTGTGTTCAGTAATGTGTGTGGCTGGTACTGATATCTGTAAGTGGAACAAGGAGGAAGCTCTTCCTTCTGCAATCAATGTGTGTTTTGCTTTTATCCTGTTGTATCAAAACTGCTGAAAATATAAAAATATCGTGTCTTTTTTGTATGACCTGTAGGTTTTGTGTTATGCACTTAAAAATCCACAGTCATATAACTAAAAAATGGTTCAATAAATCTTTATCTATCTGCATATAAAATTTCATTTTGGGGGCCAGCTGAGAACCAGCATGAAAATTTTCGAGTGAAGGGTTATTTCTTAGAGAAGGTTGTAACAGACTGAAAGTGGAAAGAATTTCCATCAACCTGTTACACTTACGTGGTGCTACTGTAATGCACTGAAACATGATGATGCAGGCAGTGGTTTTAATAAAATATTAAATATAAAGTTCATTCTTTTGGGGACAAAGCACTTCAGCCTTTATGTAGATTTTCTTCTATATTCATTTATTATGAGTGGAATGGAAGAAAGGGGACAATGTGGATTATTTTTTGTGGGTTTCTTATGTTTCTGTGGCTTTTTAATGTAGTTCATACTTTCTGAAGAGGTTATTTTAAGAGCATGAACATTATTTAGTTTGGATCTATGAGATGCACTTTTTTTTTAAACTATCTTTTTACAACTAATAAAAACTGAAAAATTGTGATTAGAGCTGAGGAGAGACTTGTGGAGCACCATACACAATAACATGTTGCTTCCTGAGGCTTTAAGGTTTGGGGAATGTTTCCCGCTTGCTAAGTTGATTATAAGATTCTACAGTATCTGGCAAATCGTTTGTGTTCCTTGGTAAAGTAAAGCCTAATTCCCCAAAGAATCAGGTAGGAAGCCAGACATGGAAAATGCATGTTCATACTGATTTATGGAATAATTCTGGGTTTTGTGTGTTGTTTCGGGTTGGTGTCTTTTTTTAAGTTAAGTCATCACGCTGTGTCCAAACCTTATCTTCTTGTCTATTTTGTTTCTTAAAGCTTCATACCCTGCTATAACACCACCAGTGGTAGCGAAGCAATTACTTTACACTTGAAAAACCAGGTGGCCTAGAATTGCAGGGTTTTTTCTGTTTGATGAATTAATGTTTTCTGGTCAGACTTTTCCCACAACTTGTTCCTTTGGATTGCAGTGCCAGTGCATCCTATATCCCTCCAATGCTTCTTCATTGCCAAGACTCCCTTTGGTAGGATTTGAAACCCCAACTTGGGTATGTTCAGCATAGACCCATCAGTATAACGTAACTTTTAGATGGGAAGGAGAAAATTGTGAGATGATGAGGATGATAATTGTAAGAGTAGGTAGGGAAACAAAGTATGTTATTTTCTTCAGAATGGGTCTTGGTATTATAGTAATTGAGAACACACCACCAAGAGGTTATTTATGTGGCAGCAGTGAAAGAGAGAGGTTGGAATTCTTTCCTTTTTTTCCTGGCTCTGGGAACTAAATTGGAGCGGATAGTTACAGAGAGCACAGCCAACTCTAACAAAATCCCTATTTAGGTCATCTGTAAAGAGCAAACATGGCATGTCTGAATGCGACATTGTGCTCTTAGGCCTTTTGACAGTAGTAAAACTTCATGGTATAGATAAACGATCTTCAACAGGCATAGCTTTTATTAAAAAAAAAATTATTTTTCTTTTTTTACCTATGCAGCTGTTTTACCAGTGGTAGCTCTGGCATAAATAATGTTATGGAAAATAATGACTGTAGCTGATATAAACGTTCCAGCAAAAATTTCTGCAATATCTCTGATATAGGTGAGGAAAATAGCAGCTGTTTACTCATTCTTTAAAATACTAATTCAGAACCAGACCAAAAACCCCTCATCTGAAGTGTTCCTTCTTAAAGACAATGCTCACAAAAAGAGTGTAATCAGAAATTTGAATTCTGTTTGTTCATTTCAGAGTGATTTATTTATGTGGTAGCTGCTACTTAGCCCAAAGTGTAAAGCTCTTATTTAAACTGTGGTATGCTACATAGCATAATTAATATGGTATACGAGATAGCATATTTGGAGAACTTGGACTAAAGCTATCTGGCTTTGCAATTTAAAGTGCTATGTTTACCTCAAGCAAGGAGATGTGACATGCAGTGACTTTACGTCTCTCATTGTCTTGTTTTCCCCACATCACAGAATGGGTGCAGTTTTTCGTTTATTTGTGAGATTGCAGGGCTCTAGTCACAGATTGGCAACGGTGTGCCTGTGCTATTTCTTTGGTTACCCATAGAAATACTATAGTAAAATTGCACTTTTCATCTTAATGCTGAATAAATTACTTCTTTACATATTCAGTAATATATTCTGCTGTCACATAACTCTTGTTATTGTTAATTGGAATTGCTTATGCTCATTGAGGGAGGAATACTCTTCATCCTGTTTTGAATGAAAATCTGTAATCTTGAATTTGTTTCTAAACTTCAGTCATGAGGAGAGCAGTGCAGGAAATTGCTGCTGTTCCACCAAATTAGCTTCTCAGATATCCTTTTAATTGGAGACCATAACTCAGATTCTTAGTATTTTAGGAAGCTGAACAATACAAATTGAAATACAGATATTTCCAGTAAGGGCTCAGTTCAAAGAAGGCTTTTATACACAGATGAGTCTGCTAACAAATAGCATGTCATATGATAATGAGACCATGTTTTCTTCCGCAGTTTCACATTTCCTAACTGCACTGCTGTGAAATAAGTAGAGTGTTTATCTACTCTCTCTTAAACTGACAAATCTCTGCTAGGGACGAGTGTGCCCACTATAGACAGAACACAGGCATACAAAAAAAAGTCTAAACTCTCAGTCAGAAACACACCACTTCCAAATGCAATACATTACACTCGTTCAGAACATTCATTTCCGCCAAAGTATTCTGTTTTTAATGTAAAGGCTTCAATTTATGTTTAAGAACAAGCAAACTATGGTACTTTGACAGCCGTTCACACTTAATTTCTTTGCATTAAACCAACAGCATTCTTTTCCACAAACATCCATTGTTAGGACAATGCTCTCAGACGGAATTTATGAGAAATGGAATTATGTTACCAAGGAGATAGCATTTACTATAATGAAGAGTAGATCCTAGAAAATGGCCCCTTTTACAGCAGCTCAGAACAGAGCCACAAAAGCAATTGATTGGTCTTGGCATTTAGTCTTATATCAGCTGTGTCATCCATAGCTTCAGGAGTGAGAACACTAATCTGAAGTGACATTTCTGTTCTGGCGGGCTTTTCTGCCCTGATGAAAGCAATTACTTCATTCCTAAATGATAATTTGCAGGAGTTTCAACCACTTTAATTGATAATTTTTTGTTCTGAGAAGTTCAATTGTGAAGTGATTAGCTGATTTGGTAAATAGAAATTTAAGGTGTGAAATGTACAAGTTGCTCCAAGGTAAAGTGCTGTTTGTTGGGTGCTGCAAAATTGCTTGATAAAACTGCAGTTCTTTGTTATCATGAGGCTGGCAATTGCTTCGTTCAACATAGGAAGAAAAAAAGATCGAAACACTGGTGTTCTGGTTGTAGAGTTTGGGTTTGAATTGGTGTGTCGCAGCTCACCTAATTGTTGCTGTATCAAAGTGTACGTTAGTTTTAAAAGATTGTGTGGGATGGCGAGTTTGTAATCCTTAAAAACCTGCCAGGTTCCTATTATTGTGTTCTAATGACTCACTTTGGAAGTAAATCCTGTTATTTAAACATTGCAACAAAGGTGCTTATTGGCGATAAAACATTTAATTTAATGATTAGTTCAAGCAAACACAAATCTTTTCCTTGAACCACGTTTACGTATTGAAAATAAAATGAAAGAAACCTCTTCTGTCAAACAACAGCCCCTAAAACCAACCTCAAGTCTCACTGATATAATAAAAAGCTTGGGTTAATACAGAATTCTTTTTTTTTCATAGGTTACACATTATTTTTACAATAATTGTTAAAGCATATTTGGCAAACTGTATTTTTGCTATCTATAAGGACAAGAGACTTTTTAATAGAAACCAGTTCTGTGATATTTTCCTATATAGTGAAAAATAATGGTCATTTCATGTGTTAAATGAGAAATATAAAGCAAAAATGAAGGTCAAACTGATTTAGCACATCAAACAGTCTTTGTCAGCCAAGCTTAATATATCCTGAGTTTGTGGAACAAATGAAATTTTGCTGCTATGTTACACTTTGCTTCCAAACAACCATTACAACTGGTTTTATATATTGTGTGAGCATCAGACCATCAAACAGTGCATCTTTACTGACGTGTTGCTGCAGTGATGATCTACAGCAGCAATCTGCCATTTATATAAGGGCAAAATGTGCATCTATATTTAGTTGTGAAATTGGCCTATTATACTCTTGATGTTTACAGAGGCTAACATAAATTAATGATGACAGCTATGAGCAGTGCATTAGTTAAGCAGCAGAGTTTTTACCTTGAACTTGAAGGTTCCAGCTTTAACTTCCACCATATACTGTACAGCTTTCTTCACACATTAAAGAAAGTCTGAAAACATCAGTTTTTCTTGGACAGCATTAAATGGCTTCAATTTGTGGACTATGCCATTGATGATAATGTGAGATAACAGTGTCGTTTACGTTTTTAGCAAACTTTTACCCCGTAACAACAGTGATATTTATGGTGTGGCAAAAATGAATGCCCCCTGAAAAGTATTTGCTCACTGAAAGGGTCTGATTTGACTGACTTTGAACTCATCAGATGTCAGATATCCCTTGGCTGATGAAAAGAACAGTCTGAGAAAGCAGTGCGGCTCTCTGCCTTATGTACTGCACTTTCACCTGAAAGTCTCCTCATGCAGCTCATGTCAGAGCAAGTATGGATACTGTAGTAACTATAGATTCCAGTTAACTACGACCACATATCTGACAAGTGTGCAGGTGTTCAAAGGTTCACAAGTTAAAATGCTGAAGTCTTTGATGAATTTTTGATGGATGAATTTTTAATACAGGTCGACCTTTTTCCTTTGAGGCTGCATGCTAGATTAATTGATAAATAGTGAGGCTGAGCAATATTTGAATCTCCTAAGCAAACAAGTAGAAAAATCCATAAAAATCTACTTCTGCCTTCTCAGATGTACTTAAAAAAGAAGGAAGAAGATAAAATTTAATGTGCCTTTTGATTCTCTTCCTTTCCTCTTTTTTTGAGTTTTTACCGTCACAAAAGTACTCTTCTATGTTAAACAGCATAACTGTTTTTTATTAGTCTTGAAGTTCTTGTACTCTCAGTTCAGAAACAAACTATTTGAAAAGGACGTTATGAATAGGACAGCAGAAAAAAAGAAAAGCAAAGAAAGGGAGAAAACATCAAGTCAAAATGTCGTCTCAAAAGAAAAAAAAATCCTCAAAGATAGCAAAATACTGTGTGGAAATTAGAGGTAAACATGTTAACATACTTTCAATATCAGTTTTTCAGAACTAATTGAGTTAGTCATAGGAAGTTGGAAAGGATTTTTTCTTCTTTTAATTCACATCCACAGAAACATTAGCTGGTTTGCTTCATTCTTTTATATACACTTGTACCTACTATACTGAATTTCATGCATATTTGTGAGCTCTCTAGAGTATAACATTTAGAAAAACAGAACAATAGCAAAGAACCTCGACAATGGGAGGCTTTAGGCTCCTGCTGCCACCAGTGGTGATGCTTGACTTGCTAGTCTGGACTTTTCAACGGCAGTATGTGCAATTGTGTAACGCAGGTTACTCTGCTTTACTTCATCCATCTTTCCCCCCATCTAAATCTTTTTTTGGGGGTCTGAAAATGTGCGCTGCTGTTCAGATGAATATCCACTTGGATTGAACACTCTTTTTAAGATGTCACTATTAACAAACACTTTTGAAAAAAACCTCAGGCATAAGAAGAGTCACATAGAAGCAAAATAAATAATTCCAAATTATTAAAAATAACTGGGACATTGCAATATCTATGCTGTTCCATTCTTTGAACTTCTAATTAAGTGTAATTGTCCCGTGAGATCGATGAAATGAAACCAGATTTTTATAGGCCAGAGCATGGCCTATGGGTGGACTTGGACATTATCTTAATGAATTGCTCAGGCATGAAGAGTCAACTTTTCTATGTATCCGTTGTTATAAGTGGGCTTAGCTGCCCTCATTGTTCACACTGGTCAGCTTGAAGCCCCAGAAAAGATTCTCCTCAAGAATGTGGCTATGTGAGGAAACAGCTAATAAATTATTCCTGTAATAAATCATAACGTATAAACATTCACATTAGTTAAATTGTCATACTCATCCACTACATTACATTGCTATAAATATAAAAATGATGTAAATAGATTATTAAAAAAGGGAAAGGGATCTAAAGTTGATCTTCAATATAAAAATGTCCAAAGTATGGCAATACTATGTCACGTCATATTAACATAGAAAAAGGTAAGAACAAGGTAAGAGGATTTTTCTAGTGTATCTCATATAGAATTGCACAAATGCACACCTGTGGACTCAAGAGCAGCATAAATTCCTTTCCTTATGTAATACTACAGCTAAACTCAATAGCAAGTAAGCATTCTTCTATTACTTATATTGGAAAACAGTGTACATGGAAGGACATACACAATTGAAAGTCTCTGTCAGGGTGTTGATGGGGTTGGATCACTTATCTCCAGTCCATTTTTTTGGTCACAGATTCATTGTGTGCTCTAATGTTGCACATCCTTTCCATATATCTGATCTCTTTTCTGTGAAATGGATAGGACATCCCTCTGACTGCAAGCTTTGGAGAGTTGGATAATGTTTATAGTGGACGTTTTGATCCTTGAATTTAAAAGACTAGACTAATATAAAAATACACACACACATATTGCTTCATTTTCTATAAAGCTTGTTATAAACATTTTTAGATATTGTTACGTGTTATTGTTGTCTCTGGTTTTACTGTTACTAATCCATATTGTTGCTAGAGGCTTAAGAAATTCGCTAGTGGTTGATAACAGCTGAATTAACAAGTATGATATCATTTAGTGTTACAAGAAAAAGTACTCTGTCCTGCTATACTGTTGCGCTTGTGAAGTTTCTCCTGAAATCAGGGAGGATTTCACTAAAATTACCAGAACACTGTGAATCCTTTGTAAAAGTTTGCCATGCTTTTGTGCTTGTAGTTCATTAAAATGAGCAAAAACTATGATGGCAAAAGACAGACAAGCTGTCCGTTGGCTGGAGCCGTTATATCTGCAGTTTGGCAGCCCGTCTGTCCCTTAAACCTGTTTAATGGTCATCGCCCCCAATCCAATCTCTGTTTATGACAAGTATAGTGAGGGTGCCATAGAACCCCACCAGTGCTGTTATGTGGGGCTGAGCAGGGGGAGACCAATGTCTCCGAGAAACCCGCTTGGGGAGGGTCTTGCCTGCGTCAGGTTTAAGGGAACAGTGTAGATGAAATGTAAATGTGAGCTGGCTTTCTAAAACTGGGCAAGTCTGTGATATATCTGTTTCCAAGCTGTGTTTTGAAATGGCAGACAGAAATATTTGTTGTAACCACAACCATTCCCCTGTTTTCATTCAAAATGCAAACTCACGGAGTTAAGTTATTTCACTGATTTTTTACCTCCCAAACTGCGACATGGAAGCAAGGTATTGATATGCTAAAAAATCCTTGCTAATGTAGGTCAGTGCATCTGTTGATATGCTGTAACATGTTTGATTGCCATTATATGCTGCAAGAATTAGGAGCTGTGATTGTCCCGTCTTTAAAGTGACAGATGATGATCTATCAGACATGTGGAGCTTGTGAGTGTGCACACAGATATGGATGCATGTATATGCTTATGAATATAAAACGATATGAAATAAAATGTGAAGCAGGTTAAGCTTGCAATGACCAAAAGCACAATGAAATTGCAAGTGAGTTATGAGTACCAATAAAACTTTTATGCAACACCATATTATCATGTCTTCTGCATCTGCTGTGTCTTCAGTAGAAAATCTACTTTAGAGATGTTGTGTACACCATTTTAAAATTATATGATAGTATTTATTGTACCCTTTCATCTGTAAAAGCTAGATCCCCTTTATATCAGTCCATCTGGAAAGGCTCTAAACGGAAAAATAATATATATTTTAGAAGCCTGCTATCTAAAAAAGCATTAGTTTTCTAGCCATTAAATATCCTGTTTATATGGTACTGCATCTCAGAATTATCAGAAGCTAGCAGCTGGAAACCTCTTAGTCTTCTTTAGTGGATGGAAATTCTTTGAGAAGCATGTTCTTAAGGGAATGCATGAAGTTTTGCCATTGTATGATGACATCATCCTTTGTTATCACGCAGTGATGCACTGTGATCTAATTATCTGAGTTCTTTCCCCTTCTTCACAGAAGGCAAAGAGGGAGCAATATTTATGACTCTTGGGTATATTTCCCACTGTTACTTTATTTTGGTGCTGTGGATAGCATATGTAGGTTTGCTTGTCTGTTGGGGGACCTTCTCTGTCATGTATGAGCTCTTACATGTGTGGTGCTTGCTTTCTTGGTGCTTTCTGAATGTTTGTGAAGTCCACTGAGTAAGCATGGATATAGTTTACAACACTTTTATTTTTATCAGTAGCAGGAGAGCCTGCGAGTATAAGTTTTTGCAGCCCGCCACTCTAGCAAGTTCATTTATGTTACCAAGAACCGCCTTTAAGCCTGATGACGTGTGACACAACCCAAGATGAGTTTTGCTTCTGTGTCAGCACCACTGCTTTCTGTTGTGAGCCTCACACCTCTTTTTTCTAGCATCCTTTTGGGAGTGTCAGTGCCAGCACTTTGCTCTGTTAAGAGCATCTGATGATGAAGCTGATGTTGCACCATGTTCATCACAGGTGCCACGGAGGATTAACGGTGATGTTCAGGTCCTGATGAATTCCTGCATCCTGCTGAGGCAATCACTGCTCCCAAACTAAGGATCCATTGTATCAGCATAACTGCAGTGTCCGGTGCTACAAGTGTATTTCCCCAATGGAATTAGGTAGAATAGAAATTAGGACTTGCATGCACATTTTTACAGACACTGTTTCTAAATTTAGCTTAATGCACAGTTGCCAAGAGGAGAGTCCTAAAAGTTACAATCTCTTTGACTTGAGTCACTTGGTGACACTTCCACAAATTGCAATATACCAAATGGCTGGGAGGAAAACACGCATTAATAATACTGTTTCTCAGGAGTTTCTTTTGTATGTCTATTATATCAGCTCCCTGTCCCTCGTACTTTGGGATTTTTTTTTTATTGTAAAAGTTTGAATACACATAGGTCACTTTCAAAGGATGCTGTTTACTTACACAGGTAGCCTCACTTTTCAGCTTTAACTGACTGCCTTTGCAAACTGTTAGTGATCTAATAATGCAGTTTATAAGTTACATTGTACTATATTATTCAATTTTGCCATGTCCTGAACACTATACAAGACTTGCGAACTATGGATTCAGTCTTTGATGTTGCTAAGGAATGCAGGAATACTCTAACACCATTCAATTTCTAACTTTTATGAATTTCAAAAGTTGCTGGGATGCGTAATGTTTCTGATTTGTTTTACTAGGGATCTCCAAAAACCCCCCTTCTTACATAGGAATATAATTAAGTGCTTTGGAAAGAAGGTGTGAACCTTTTGGTTCAGAATAGATCGAGAACCTCAGCTCTTCTGGATATCTCAAACTTGATTTGGGGATTTGAGGTCCTCTGGCTTGGCTTCTGGAGAAAATAAGTGTTATGACAAGTACTAAAGGCTATCCCTTGTGCCATGAAAATGAGCTTTCACTGCAAGCAATTGGGCAGAGACACTTGCCTGCCTTTCTCTTATGTTACTGTTGTAGGTATTAACCTTATGTAGGATATCTTCTGTGACATTAATTGAACGGTTCACACCTCACAGAGCTGTAGTTTGCAGGTTTCTGTATGTATGTAAAATATTTATATCACCTATATTTAATTCACTTTTTGAGAGGTTCTACACACCTGTGATGGTAGATGTTTAAAACTAGAAATTTGGCAAAAGTGCATCAAGCATTGTGAAATCTTATTTTTCAGGTACTTTTGTCCTAGAATGTAACTTACAAATCTAGCTGCCTAGCTATCTATATGGAGTTCATAAAGACAAGTATGTACTTTAGTGTGGGATTGAGTAGGATGGTATATCTTTACCTGTGGGTAAAGATATGCCGTTTCCTCCCACATGTTTATCTCATCATCCCTATTTCTTAGCCAGGCTGTCTTTTTAAATATAATTACTATTAGTATAGAATTGTGTAGGGAATATAAATTGTTAAGTATTCTCAGGGAAGTGAGATGGAGGGATTTAATTTGTGTTTTAAGGGCCCAGCTGATCTGCCCTTTCAAGTCTGAGGTGGCAGAGACAGCCGCAAAAATGCAGGTGGTTAAGATTATTAAAATAAGAGAATCTCTGTAGTTTAAATTATTTCCAAATTAGAAAGTTAGGTAAATAGTGGTCTCAGAATCATAGTGTTAAATCCTTGTGCCTAAATTCTACTAATCTACTTCATATGCCAGAGTGCTTTTGTAGATCTGTTCGTTATCATTTCTTTGTTGATAAAATCCAGGGTTTCAGGAATGGCTGTGGGAGCTTGAGAGAAGCGTTTGCTGTTCCGTTATACGCTGGTTGAATTCTAGCTCTGCTGTAAACTAATGACTAGTTAATGGAATTGTGGCTGTAACTTCCTCAAATTAGTAAGTAAACAAATAAAGCAAAGGAAGGATAGAGTCTTCGTGAAGGACAAGAACAGCTTCTACTCGCCTTACACAGTGGTTGGTGGACACCAACCTCTATGCACCAAGGCAGAGGTATGGTCAAGCTTATCATATCCTGAGTTCAATGCTCTGCTCCATCTCAAAAAAAAAGAAAAAGTTTAAAACCTCTCATTAAAAAGAAAAGAAGCAATGTCTGTTCTTTAGATTATCTACGCATTGACTCCTAAATTTTAGGAAGTGTGCTGTACATTTCTTTGCCCCAAACCATACAACGAAAAAAGTTAATCCCTTTTCCCTTCCAAAGCTGTATTACTATATACTGAAACCAACTGAAACTTGAGTTTCCTTTGAGTTTCAGGGAAAGATCAGGACAAGACCCCAGTGGTTACCCACTGTCATCACAAAATGCATTCAGCGGTTTTACAACAATTCAACAAACAGCCCGGGAGTAAAATCTGAGTTACCTGTAGGTGTTGTGTATGGGTGGTAGCAAGTGATACATTGATGCAAGAGGACTAAATGAATGTCTTTGCATTTTCACCTGCTCAATGTAAAGTTGAAGGTCCTTTCTGACCAAAAAGTTGTCAGTCTGACGCGTATGCGGTAGTGAATTACAATCAGAAATGTGAAGCACATAACTGTATTAACTGTTCGTACACCTCTCTGACAAAGGTTGCTGTTCCCACAGCAAGGACAGCTGAACAAATCATAAAGAGCAGCCTCATGAAACCCAGAAAGGTTTACGTTATTATGCCAGACTTAAATTTCTGTGGCTCAGAAGCTACCGTACAATCTGTTTAGTCATCTTGGCTGTGCTGCAACCCCTGTCAGAGGCAGCACATACTTCGGTCATCTGCTTTTAACCTCCCTTTTCCCAGGAGTCAGAATTTGGCACAAATTTAGACAAAATTGAATTACAATGGGTCAGGAGAAGCAATGGCATCTATGCAGATAAACCCCACGTGTACACAGCATTCTTGGGAATCTTTTCTTGTGACTGGCAGCACAAAAAGGAAGGGCAGGCTAAGAAAAAAGTGGCTGAAACAAGTTAGGAGTAGTTACTTAATATGATGACTACCACTGAAACTCAAATATTAGCATTAGTTTTAATCCTTCAAAGACTGGAGTACTGTTAAATATATCCTGAAGTCTGTACATCCATACACAACAGCATTTTGAAAATGTGGTAATTTGTAAGAAGGCCAGCAGTGAGAAAGCAAATTGGTTAAATGTGACGGAACACTAATATTGATGAATGTCCTACTTTGTTTATTTTCTTTCAGTTTACAAGCTTTGAGGAAGGAAAAGTCCCGAGATGCTGCTCGCTCTCGCCGGGGAAAGGAGAATTTTGAATTCTATGAGTTGGCAAAGTTGTTGCCACTGCCTGCAGCCATTACCAGCCAGCTTGACAAGGCATCCATCATCCGACTTACAATTAGCTATCTGAAAATGAGGGACTTTGCTAATCAAGGTGATCCTCCATGGAACTTGAGAATGGAAGGACCTCCACCTAATACATCAGTAAAAGGTATGGAGTAAATACGTTGTATGGCATCGAATATGGCAGCCTTTAGTAATCTCTAAATTGAAATTTTTACCATCATCCTTTCTTCTTTCCCTGCATATCAAATCCTTTAAAGGGATACAAATGTGGAAATCTGAGGTCTGCATGAGAAAGACACCATGTGAAGGTGAAATAAACCTCTTATTTTATTTATTTTTTATTTAACAACGAACCTATTGATTGTAACTATTACAGCTATAAGTTTTCTAGGTGACATAGACAAAATTGTTCAGAGTTATTTAGTAATGATTGTGTTGCTTTTAGTATTTTATATAAGGATACACTTGAGAGGAGCATGGCATTTGAGGACTCAATCTCTTAATTCTCTAGCTAAACCTTAAAGGCAGAATCACGTAGTTCTGAAGCTTGAGCTTCACATCCAAATTTTTACATCTTCAGGTTAGAGAGTAGGATTTTATTTATGATCTTGTAATTTGTATAGAGATTATTTTGACTTCTGAGCCAGTAGGCGTCTATCAACATTTCAGCCAAAATAGACTGTTTTCAATATTAAACACCACCTTTTTCTGCTCAAACAAGCAGCTGGGCAGCAAAAGCAATGTTTTAGACATAAGTTGCCACAAAGGTCAGGTAGTAGAGGAATCAGTTGTTTTAGAGGCTGTGTGCGTGTTGGTCCTACATAGTGTTTCCAATTACTTGTGTAAACTGGACATTTTTTTGTAATTTTTTTTTACTCATACTACTTACGTAGATATGAGTGTGATCTCGCTGTCTCATAAGTGTTGTAAGTTAGGGAGCAAGTTGCATTAACAGAACTTAAGGCTACTAAAACCTGGGAATTCTGTTTGTCCTGGATTTGACAGCACAGAAAACTACCCTGTTTTATCTTAGCTACTGATCTCACATTTTTGGAGGAAACATATTTTGGAAAGAGGCATATGAGATTTGAACTCTTCGGGTTTTTCCCACACATTATGAAACTTAAACTCTTAATCTACATTAAACTAGATAGACTGTATATAGCATGAGGCAAAAGAAAAAGCCACCTTCAAGAGTGGAAACGGGAAATAGAATCTTATTTACCAGCCCACAACTACCCATGAAGGATTACTGGTATTGATGGTGCAAAGGACTTTTACCTGCGCTTCCATTTAGAGGAAGTAATATCAGTTAAGGAAAGTTATAATTTTCAGTGGATGGAGATAGACGTGGAGGGCAAATCCAAAGGCCTTTCAGGCTGATGATTTAGTAGCTGGACATATTTGCGTCATTTCATATATTTCATTTATATTATCTGCCACGTCGTATATAATTTTCATGGAGGAAAAAAAAAAGGTAATAATTACATCATCCAGAGCATGAGTATAACATGGTTCATCAGGCTTCTGATATAATATGCAAATGCTCCCCATTTTTTCAGAATGAGAGTTTATTCTCAGGCAATTGAACAGTGTTTCAAGGCAGACGTAAAGTAGACTCTGCTGTATGATCTATGATCTCTCTGTTAAAATAAATAGTTCTTCCCAAAATTCCTGTATCCAGGAGACGTAGAGCACTTCTATAAGCTGTCCTGTAGAATAGAAAGTCTGATCTCTGCAGATCTCTGTGTATGTTTTCAGAGTATATGGGATCTGTTTTTCGTTATCCTCGTGTGGAATATGTACTTGAATACTGAAGCGTCTCTTTTGTGCAAAGATTCTAATGAAGAAAAGAATTTTAAGGGAGAACGAAACCTTACTCTTTGAGAACAGCATAAATAGTCTGGCCTAGATTAACACTTTTCTCCCTATAAAAGAAAGCTAGGTAAACATTTAATGTCTTTTCACCCTATCTGATATAATAATCCTGCTCCTCTACCCATCTGGTTATATCATTCCTGTGGGGTGTGGGCGAGCTGGGGAAGGATTTTTGGTTTGGTGTCGTGTCCGCCCTCCCCCCACCCCCAACATTAGAGTACTTAGCTTTATACTAACTAGGATTGTGTTATTTATGTGTCAGTGTATCAAAATAATGCTTGGTGAAACAGTGTTTTGTTGTATAAGAATTCCCCATAAGCAGGTTTAACAATATAGTACAGGTATATTTTATTAGTTCAACAGTTCTTACATAGAAACCTGTTAACACATTCTGATCAAACATTCATGAAATTACATCAAAAGAAATTAATTTTTGTTTATTAAGGTCATTTTTGATGCCCTTGAAGAATTACATATGGATAAACAATCTCACATAAAGAGCTTGCAGCTTCATGTGAAGTATGGTTGATAATCCTACAATAAAATACTAGACTTTATACTTTGTACATGCCCAAGCAATCTTCTGAATAGACTTAAAGGTATTTAGAAAATTATATGAGGTACTTACCTTGCATAGGCAACTGAGGTTTTTTTCCTCCTCCAAATGTGTTGATCTGCTTGCGTTAATAATTAAATTTCAAAGTTTAGTTTAAAATTTGTCCCCCAGCACTGTACAGCAATTTCATAATTTTAATTTAGTATTTCAGAAAGGTCCTTTAGTCTGCCCTCTATTTATCACAGCTATTCTTAAAAGTCTGTAAAGGCTGATGAGTTTGTTTTCTTATGCCTATTGTGTAGCGATCACTACAAGTTGTGCTTGCAAATGAACACTCGGGTAACTCTGTAATATTTTCAGAGTCAATTACTTCATGGAAATATCTTGAGCAATTGGAAAGTAACAGATAGTTTTCTGCATTATTTTAGAAATATCTGTATTGTTATAATACAGATCAAATCTACAATGAACATTATGCATTATTCAAGAAATGACCAGGCATTCTCAGCAGTGTTTCAGCTAAATAACTGATGATTGTAACCTTTAAAGAAATCTCATTGTGGTGACTATTGGTAAATCATTTCTCCATTCATAGTAATCTTTATTTAGAGATTATCTAGAAACCATTATATCTTTTATTAATCTTAAAAGCAATAGCCAATGATTTGACATTTGCTAAAAATGGATAAATTTTCCATCTTCTAATACAGTAGACTTCAGTCAGTTTTTTTGGTACATTGTCTAAGGCTTTCTGTACATAGGAAATATTAGTCCTTGTAAAGAAATGCACACACAACTTGCAGCAGATGAGTTTAAAGATTACAGTTCTTAAAGATGAGGACATGATTCTGATATGGCAGAAAATAATCGAAAAGTTATTTAGAGTCAGTAGGAATGAAATTGCTATTCTTTGCATACTGCATACAATGTTACAAATAACAGTACTATTCTGCTCTGTTTCCAACCCTCCAAAAATCTTTGACTCCCAGTATTTAAGGGGCATGTTCTGAGAACGGTAAATGAGCTGCTGATCAATTTTTTGCATCAACGGTGACTTTTCTGAAAGTTCTGCTCTGGGAATGGAAGTATTTCTAGAGTATATACTCTATGTTCAGCCAGTAAGTGGTGCTTTACATGGCGTGGCACTTGAAGGCCTCTTGTGTATTCTGATTGCCTGACCCTTACCAAGCCCTGTAGTCCTTTTCCAATGTCAGTCTCTTGTGAGAACCTTCATATTTTGGAATATTGTCTTCGAATGATTGACTCCAAATTTCTTTATATTTTTGGCACGAGCTGTTGCTGAAAGTTTTCAAAGGTCATGGAGTGTTTTATGTTCTTTTCCTCTATGTCGTAGGTGTTTTTACCAAGGTATATTTTTTCACTTTTTCCAAATGAAGAGAGGAAGGGAGAGGAGGAGTGTGAGGCACTGTGATGTTCTCTGGTGTGTTGAATGTGTTTAGCTGATGTGAAGTCATGCCATGTGTTTCCTTTTTGGGCAATCTCTGGGACCCTGGTACTCACTCAGTACCACCATCACTATAAAAAGAACATTCATGAATCTTTGTCTTGAACAGAGTTCCCAGCCTTTACCTTGGCTGTTTCTTTTGAAGCGGCAATTAAACCCAGTAGTCTGTACCTTACTTTGCAAAGCCTTGTTCTGGAAATTTGCCATGATGACATCAAAATAGTTATTAGATTTTCATTCTTTTTTACTTGAAGTGAGATGCTAATTTCTGTCTTTGAAGATACAAGTGTTTGTGCAAGGCCATGCGTCTAATTTCCTGTCGAATGATGTGATGTATGGAAACTAGGGTACATAAGACAACTGTGAACATGTCTTTTCTTTGAATAAAAAAAAGTGTGGGATTATCCACAATCTCAAATTATAAGTGGATTTATCGTGAGCTTTAATTTTTTTAAGCCAAATCTTTACATGTTAGGTTACGTAAGTAATATAATCTTACTTATCTTCTGCTGTAACAGAAGAAGTGAATGAGATTCTAGCTAAGGAGTGAAAAGGACTTCAGTAAATAATACTGACTGACTGGTAGGCTGTGTGAAGAATGTGTCGTGGTTTGAGCCCAGTCTGCAACAAAAAACCATGCGGCCGCTCGCTCGCTTCTCCCCCCACACCGAGATGAGGAGAAAATGAAACGAAACCTGGTGGGTCAAGACACGCACAGGGAAGGGTCACTCGCCAATTATGGTCACGGCCAAAACCAGACTCAACTTGGGGAAAAAAGGTTTTGATTTAGTCAGTTATGAATCAAAGCAAAGTGGGATAAGGAGAAACAAAAAGCCAGATCTTAAAATGCAAATAAATACCCTTCCCCCAACCCATCCTCCCTTCCTGGGCTCAAGTCTCCTTGCTCTCAATGTCTCCCCCTCCTCCCCCTTTAGCAACGCAGGGGGACGGGGAACGCTTCCCCTGCTGCAGCGTGGGGTCCCTCCCACGGCAGACAGTCCCTCACAAACTCCAACGTGAGTCCTTCCCGCGTGGTGCAGTCCCTCAGGAACGCACTGGCCCGGCATGGGCTGCCCATACAGTTGTGGTCTGCTGTGGGAGCAGGCACCTCCTCTGGCGTGGGGTTCTCCACAGGCTGCAGGTCCATCTCTGCCTTGCCATGGTCCTTCATAGGCTGCTGCACCGCAATCCTCCGTGGGCTGCAGGGGCACAGCCTGCCATCTCCTCGGAAGNTGGCCCGGCACGGGCTGCCCATACAGTTGTGGTCTGCTGTGGGAGCAGGCACCTCCTCTGGCGTGGGGTTCTCCACAGGCTGCAGGTCCATCTCTGCCTTGCCATGGTCCTTCATAGGCTGCTGCACCGCAATCCTCCGTGGGCTGCAGGGGCACAGCCTGCCATCTCCTCGGAAGCTGCAGGGGAATCTCTGCTCCAGCTGCCTCGTCCCCCTCCTTCCTCACTGACTCCTGGTATCTGCATATGTGTTTCTCTCACTTCCCGCTCCTCCCTCTGCTGCAGGTCTCAACCACTGCTGCTTTGTCCCCTCCTTAAATACTTTATCACAGAGGCGCATCTATTGTCTCCAAATGGCCTGGCCTCAGCCTGAGGAGGGGCTGCCTTGGAGCTGGGGGAGCTTCAAACATCTTCTGACAGGGGCCACCCGCCCGTGTAGCCCCTGCCCCTGCTACCAAAGCCCCACCACACAGACCCAACACCAAATGTCACTTTTAGCTTAGCCATTTCTGCTTTTAGGGTTACATGTTCTGCAGTTAGGTGGTTTTACACATGTGTGTTCTGGAATTAATATATATATGAGTAGGAAAAGAAATCAGATGCTGTCAAAAGTGTGGTGAATAAAAATGTTTCTTGTTCCGATTGTTCTTGTCCAATGTAACTAAATATGACTCTGACATGTTACTTGCAATAAAGCATTCAATGTTACTCCAATTCTGCATTGGTATTGAGAATAAAAAATGTTTTCATAACGACTAGAAGAAAAATTACACTTTGAAACAAAAATACACCTGTTTCCTTTGAACTAGCATGTTTTTAAAAGGATCCATTCACCACATAAAGTATGTAAGTATAGGTTGAAAATGAACTTGATATCATAGTATGGAACTTGGGGTTGAGGAAATAAGTCCAGTGCTTTGAGGTCTCTGGGAAAGGAAAAAAGCAATAATGATAATTGGGAAGTATGGTAATTGTTATCCCAAATGTCAAGTGGGATTACTTTCATTAATTTAAATACCTTTTTCTAATAATTTTTATGCTGTATAGATATGTATGCATTTTTAAGAGGTAAATAAATTATTTTCTTCTGAATTATCTGATTGTGGAAACCCTTTAAATAATATTACCTGTTGTTAGCCTTTTATATTTTAAACTGAGTGTTGCCTTCTGAGCAGGAGATGCCGGATAGTACAAGTCTTTGCCTGCCAAACCACAAAAGCCTTCCCCTATGACCAGCCTTCTTTTCTGAACGACCACACAATTCTGTCTCAGGGAAACCATCTATAGGGGCAAAGAAATAAGAATTAATTTCTTCCTCAGTGTTTGCGGCCTAAGACATTGTTTTTCACTCTTAGACATGAAAAGGTCAATCAGATGAAAACAGCATAATGCAGATGAATTGGCAATATTGCTTGTTATGAAAAGGGTCTCCTAATCTGGCCACCTTGCTTCATGTGGAACTCCTGCTCTTGTGCTGGAGAATTCTTGATAGCCCTGTAATTTATTTCTCCCTATCTTGCAGCTATTTTTCTTAACCTTATGAGAATCTGATTCCTGTTTATGTGTAGGCCACTATAAAGTGCTCTGACAATCTACCAGTATCAAACACTGATTGTAAACATAATGTCTGTGCATTGTAAACCTGTTTATGTGGCCATAGGGGCAGTGCAGCTGTAGGAGTAGGTAGCTTGGTCATCGACCTATTACATAGGTTAAAGAAAAAGCCGATTAGGTGTTGTTTGAATGTAGGAGACGAGTGCTGGAAATTTCAGACAGTTAGTGGTAAAACATTAATATTCTTTTTGAGAATTATTGATGATTTTCTAGTATGAAAGATATGGAACCCGAAATGAGGTAGCTCTCTTTGAATCTCATTGTGATAGCTAAGATGAATTGAATACTGGACTCGGAGTTGGTGGTTGCCTAGTGACAAGTGATCATGACCTGATTGCTTTCAATCTCTGTAAATGGAGGAGGGTGCTAACCAATAGACTCAGTGCTTTTGAGGGACTAATTGCCTAATGGGGAAACTTATGTGTGAAATTGGTTTTGAGGAAAAATTTTGATGGAAAAATTAGAATAAAAGTTGACTAGAACTCTTAAAGAAAAATTTATGAAATGATGGTTTCCTATGCTTCTGAAAATTATAAAACTGCATCCTTTTTTGGAATGAAAGTGAAATCAATAATTTGAAAAAATATGTGCATGAATTTATGTAAAACTTTAGGAATAAAAGGGAAATTTATAGCAATTAAGATAAACCGGAATGTCTGGGGTGCAGAAAATCAACGAAGACAAGCAGAGACATTAAGGCAAAATCTAGCAGGATTAGAAAAATTAAAGAAAAATTGGGTTTATATGTATTAGAAATGGGAAGAATTCTCGCCACTGTGTAGGCTCATTAGCAATAAGGTACAGTAAAACTTCTACTGATGCAGCAAATGTAGGCGAGCTTGATACAGGTTTCTTCAAGTGCTTGCCTATACAGAATCCATTCTGCAGGTCTTTATAGTCAGGTTACTCTTAACAGCAATGTTCAGGGAGCATATGCAATCATAATCATCAATACAAAAACTCGAGGAGGAGAATTCTGTCAGAGTTCATAGTTTGGTGGACTTGGCAGTGTTAGGTTTAGGTTTACACTGGGACTCGATGATCTTAAAGGTCTTTTCCAATCTAAATGATTGTAAGATTGTATGATTCTTTATCATATCTTCTTGATCAAAATGGGATTATTATAACGTGTTGTGGGTTTTGTCGTCATGTTCGTTCCTCCTTGTTTCTCCCTCAAGCTCCTCGTGCAAAAGCGTTGTCCTGCTGGAATCCAAATGCTGGAGTCCCAAGCATGAGGCTCCAAGAACTGCCTGCTCTGTGCTTGAGTGATACCCATACATGATGAATGCTATCTTTTCTGCTAGGGAAACAAGAAATTTTTCTTTAGTGTGTGAATCAAACTTTAAAAGTACTTGAAAAATGAAAGGGTATAGTTCTTAGATGTGCCAAAAAAAGCAGATCTTCTCAACAGAGTGGGGAAACCCCTGGCATCTCAGTAACATCCACTGGCGTTGCCCTGCTGTGATTGCCACAGTTCTGTGTTGCTTCAGTGGGTTACCTGTGTCACGGTTTAAAGCTGGGCTGGCTGTTAAGCGAACGACAGATGCTCTTTGTTAACCCCCTCTTTCCCCAAAGTGGGGGGGAAGAGAGAAAAGGGAAAGAGACTTATGGGTTAGGAAAGTTAAAACAGCTTTAATGT
>VZSC01005081.1:203785-233974 GCA_013398225.1 Steatornis caripensis
GACTTCTCTGCTCTTTCAGTTCCGGCACACAAGAAAGTTAGCAGAAGCAAGCATTGACCTTGGTCTCCATAGGGATAACTATACGCAAGGGCCTTTCTGCATACCATTGCTTCTGATGTTCCAGCACTAACTATAAACACCGAGCCTTATCACTGCTAGAAGCAGCTACTGTCTGGAAAAACATGCAGTTAATTTCAGAGAGTGCAGCTTCTGAGAAGAGACTTCACTAAAAAGCAAAGTTACTAAAAGAAAATCGGTTCTGTCCTGGCCCAAACCAGGACAACCTGCCATGGTACAGTCAAGGTACCCTGAAACTCTTGGGCATCGTCATCCTGAATCCCAGCTTGCAGTGTTTCTCAGATATTCCAGAACTGTTGAATAAATTGTCTTTTATGTGTTCTTCAGACAAGGATTGGGATACCTCTGACACTGGCCTGATACAACTTTCAACAGCATTCATTCTTTGCAGTGCTGCTGTTGTGAAGTTTGCAGTACTGAGCTGTCTTAGCCTCAAAGCAGTGGTAGGCAAAATATTGGGAAAATTTCTCAACTAAAGGGATAAAAGTAAGATTGTATATTTTTTTTAGCAAACATGGATAAATGGAAAGTAGTTCTTATAAAACAAGCCCATCTTAATTCTCTGAAATTGCAAGTCTGTTTAACTAGGGTATTGTAGCATTGTTTATTGAAGTGTTTGTAATGCATTTGACTTACTAATGCATAAGTATTATGGTTTTAAAATATTGAAAGAACAATCTGTTGGCAGAACCAAGCTAAGCATATTAACTGTATAACTGATAGATCTTGGAAAGTAGGTCGAAGTGAAAGGTACTACTACAAAAGGAGTTTCTGAGTTTTTTTGCAGAAACCACTCTGGGCGTATGATTGTCAATGAACTGGGAGTAAACATGGCATAAGTGCTGATTTAAAATATGCAAATTACAGTGATGTTTGGATCATAGACAATGATCTGTGCAGTTTAGTAAATCAAACCTCCTAAAATTTATTTATTTCAGTATAATGAAATGGAAAATATTATTGTTGTTGTTGTTATTATTTTCATTTTTATCTTCGCTGTTTTAAATTCCAGCCTACTGGTTGTTGCTTTGTAGTTAATTTTGTTACAAGACTTTAAAAGGTTTTGATTTTCTTCTGATGCAGAACAGGAACGATGAAAAAAGCATTTCAAGTTCAGCTCTCCCTTTTTGCATGAACAAAGGAATAAAAAGAGCCTACCTGATCCTTCCAGTTCTCCTAGCAGAAATGATAGAATTGAGTTAGTTTCTCATAGTGCTTTAGTTGTATCATAAAAACTTGTATCTATCGCTTCTGTGGAGATACAAAACATTTACTGCTGGTAACAAATTAATGCTCTTTCTAAAATGTTGTCAATCAGATGTCAGTCTCTGGAAGAGTTGTTTATTCCTAGAACTCCACCTTACAACTTAACAATTAAATAGGAAAGCAACCAAACAGTAAGTGGTTTTAAGAGCAAGGAAATAGATTGGGTGACTTTAATGTCTTTTCTCTCATTCCTAGCCACTACTGTATTTCTACTCTATTATGCTGCAATTCATCTCCCGTTTTCTCTTCTTGTGCTGTTACGCTGAGTTGGTCATTTTTTCATTTTTATTATCAGATGAAAACAGCATAATGCAGATGAATTGGCAATATTGCTTGTTATGAAAAGGGTCTCCTAATCTGGCCACCTTGCTTCATGTGGAACTCCTGCTCTTGTGCTGGAGAATTCTTGATAGCCCTGTAATTTATTTCTCCCTATCTTGCAGCTATTTTTCTTAACCTTATGAGAATCTGATTCCTGTTTATGTGTAGGCCACTATAAAGTGCTCTGACAATCTACCAGNTAGATGGAACATCAAATATGTATAATTTCTTCATATTGTACTCAGCTTCCAGTGTTGACTTTCTCCTTTTGGTAGTCCTATGTTTTTCTCTATATGTTTGTGTTCTCAGTGCAGTCTTGGTAATGAAAATAATTTGGTGAGGAATATTAATATTTAAAAAATTCTCAACTTTTCGCTTCATTCTTTACTCCTTCAGTGTGCATGCCTTTCTGTGCACTTTACTGTCATTCAAAATTCACTCCTGATTTGAGAACACACCTTCCTCATTCCAGGTATAAGATGGTGGGTGTTGTCATTATAATTCATGGTTGAGAACTCAGTATTGGCTGAGTGGGTTTTGGAAAGAGCATGAGCTTCAAGCTTGCAGGGAATAGTATTGATGGTTGCATTGGCTCCAACTTTGGCAATGATGGTAAAATAAGTCAGGGAAAACTTCCAAATTAAAAACAAGTTAATTTCTTGTCATTATATAATGATATGAATTTTCATCCAGTAGAATTTCTATGTAAAAGTCAGTGCAACCACAGTCCGCTTTTCCAAAGCTCTTAATAAAATGTTTCCATATGATTTTTACATTCATGTTTTATGTCACAGAGGTTAGCTCCAGGTGGTCTTTTTTAGAAGCATGAATATCTTAAATTATATGTGCCGTCTACATAACTTTTTCAAATAACGCACATGATGGGGTTAGCCAATTACAGATGTGCAATAAATCCGGTGTGCCAAAAGCGCTTGTTCTGCTTTTTGCTTTTAGTAATCAGAAACAGACAAAAAGTAATCACTGCTGTAGTTTTTGATATGTAAAATGAAAAAAAGCTGTTGTTATCTGTAGATTGCAATATCTGATAGAACTTTTGTTTGTCTTTTTATTTGTCCTTTTGTGAACAGAAGAGAAGTGACTTTGCTGTGAAGAGTGTTTTGGACAGAGCCTCAGTAAAGCTTAATATTGTAGTGCTCCATTGTGCAAATGAAAGCGGTCGGGGAACTGGAACTTGTGGTTGGATTTAACATTTCAGTATAGCTGTCGTACCTTAGTCTCCTCAGCTGAGCAGAGAATGTAAGGACATACTCAAAATCCTGCTAAATTCAATAGAGCTTAGCCTTTGTTTCTTCTATTAATGTAGTTTATTGGTTTTCTGGGTCATTTGAAGTTCTACTGTATATCTCTAGTTGAATGACTGCTTCTTTTAAACCTTTTTGGGTCTGTTGTGGGGATAATAAATACGTCTTTGTGAAGAGCTGAAGAAAGAGATTAACCAATTGATAATGAATGTAGCAGAGACCTTAAAAACCCAACAAACAAACAAACAAAATCCCAGACAGGGAGCCATATCCTTATAGGTACGTAGATATGAGGGAATGAGAAAATAAAGCGTTGTAAATGAATGGGCTTTTATAATATTTGTTTTACCGAGAGTTACATTGCTCTATGTTACAAGTGAAAAATTTCCCATCTCATATGTTTGCAGTTATATATTTATTAGTATTTTCCAAAGTTACTGTCTCAATATTTGGAGTAAATAATAGTCAGAGCCCTGGAAATGAAGTTTGAAGTATATAGATTTAATAATAATAATAATTTTCCTGTGATAGTTACATTAGATACCTGTGGTCAACAGAGCGAGATCTAGATACTGAAGGTAGACCCAGCAATTTTTAAAATCAAAGTGCAGTGATTTTATATCTATATAATATGGAAGTATAACCGCAGTCTGACCAAAGTTTGACCACAATATCAACGCAGCTTAATTTCTGCAACTGTTCTCTTTGAAGCCAGAGGAAGGAAATAGAGTTTCCACCAAATCCCTATGCTCTTGTGGTCTCCCATTTCAATCAGGGATATAAAGTAGAATACAATGAATCCATAGTAAAGACTTTCCCAGGACATTGCAGAGATCAGTAAAAACTGTTTTCATTAGCTGTCTGTAATTAAAGAATACCCTTCATAGAGAGCTTACAGTTTAGAGAATATGTAAGCCTCTGTATCTATCCGAGATTGTGAGCAAAATAAGAATCTCCACACAGTTGGGTGCTGTTTTTAAATATTGATCTGATCTCCCTTAAGAAACATCTTTTCTGTTTATTTGCTAGCTTTTAGGCCAAGGTGAATTTTTTTTTTAAATTTCCAAGCTTTTAGTCATACTGTGATTTCTGTTCCTGAGGAGGGAAAGAAAAGCAAATCCCTAATAAACTACTTAACTCCAGTCCTCCTCATAAATGGAGCTGTAAGAAAGTGATTACCTTAATTTCAGCGCTTGAGCACGTCACTCCCTATAATTCTTACTCACAGTTAGCCAAGTGCATCTGCGCAAGCATGTATGTGTTGACGCTTTGCGTTCTACTTGTATCATATAAAAATTTGGTTTGCTTTGCTTTGTACGGGGTGTCACTACATGCAAGTACAAAATTCCATGTCTTATTTCATCATCTGGAAAGTCATTAAATGCATATTCATAATCATAAAAGGAAGAGGGAGAAATATTTTTGTTCACATTTTTATACATATAGGCAATTTCCAAACATTACCTATAGCAGGCAGAATAATATTGTCGACATTACCTTACTTCAGATTTTATAGAAAACTACAGTTGTGTAAAGGTTTAGCAAAAATCAGGAGCTGTTTTTTGTTTGCTTTTTTTAAGTACATATGACATTTCTACAACTATCAGAGAAGCTCTACATTTATATATCCCCTTTCAAATTTGAATAACTGTGTGTGCCAGCTGTTTCTCATCCTCTTGATGAAGCAGAACAGTGCTGATAATGCTAATAGAGAAATTGAGGCATATACAGATTTAGGGCTAGCTTTTCAAAAGAGCGCAGCACCCCAACTGGGGCCAGATTTCAAAAGATCTCTGATCCTATTCAGCAACAAAATAAATAGCCAGATTTTCAAAAGATTTCAGCACTTTGGTAATCTGATCATAAGAAGCAGCTGCTGAGCACATTTGCAAAGCCAGCCAAGAGTGACTTGTTCAATATCCCATGAGATGGTGTGGTAGAGCAGGGAATAGAGCCCTCTTCCCATGTCCCGGGACTAAGAGTGCAGTCCTTAAGCAACAACTCTATCTTCATGTCCTTTACAAGAATACTGTATTTAATGAGCTTTTCATTAGGAGATTTAATCCATGCCTGTGAGGAGATAGTTTTCAGAATAACATTAAGATTTACACTCAGGGTAGATAATAAAGCAATCAAATAGGAGGAATATTGCTAATCCATTTTATTTTGAGTCTCTGCGTTATATTGTCTTAATTAGGTATATCTTATAAAAGGAAAAAGTCCCTTCAGTATTTTTTAAAGATTTCGTTGTCCATTGCCAATCTTTTAGGTGTCACAAGAAAAAAAATTAGAGTAACTAGATATTCTAATAAAACCTACAGAAGGCCGTAGCAAGTATTGTATGGCAAGTCCAGGTGTGGTTTTCTGTGGGCTTCCACCCCCATTACCACGTTCTGTGGACATAGTGTTTATTTTTGTTTGCATTTTAAATATTTCTTTCTGTCTCTTCCTAGAGATGAAGAAACTTAGTTTTCTTTTTCTGAAGATAAATATTTTGGTTGTTTATTTAATACTTTAGCACACTATTTTCTTTTTACGCTTGTATGTCAGGTTGTTTCTGCTTATTTTGTGCATAAACGCCGTTACTTACTCTTGTTGTCCTGCTCTCTGTAGTTTCTATCTCCGTGCTCTTTTTATTCTCTGCTATTCTTTTGCTCCAACATCCTATCCTGAAGACTCATAGGGCAAGTTTTCCTTCACAAATATTACTAAAGAACTGAGAGAAAAAATTAACAGCCCGCCTAACCTCATCATACATTTTGCTTTTGTGATTGGTTTCTTCAACAGCCTCATGTTGATACTCCAACACCCTTGTTAAACATAAAGTGAGGCCGTTTGGCAGCCTTGAGACTAAAAGCTCCAACATTTTACAAAGTCTATGTATTGGCTCACCCATCACTAGCTTGGGGTCAGCCCATCAGATGTTCCTTGGGTAGGAGCACCAGGCAAAGCCAATGTTCAGACAGCTTTCCAGTGTGTGCTTACTGGCAGTTTTGGTGTAATTTAGTCTCCAGCAGTGATGATGCCAGGCAGCAAAGGTGGCATGGGAGGATTTCTGAAGATGCCCGTATCTGTCCTGAAAGGGTTCTTGTTTCACCTGCCAAACAGGAAGATGAATTTTGGAGACAGCCTCCATTCAGTCTGAACTGAACAATGCGCAAAGGATAGATAAGGATGGCCAGGAGGTGACGGGTCCTTGAAGTGCAGAGCAGTTGCAGAATTATTTTGTTGAGGTACAATGTTGAGCAGCTGTGATAAGCATCCGGTCTGACTTCTTGCAGACCCCAGACAGAGAACCTCATCCAGTATTTTCTGCATCTGTTTGAGATACAGGTTTATCTCTTTGGAAAGTATCTCATGTTGATGTAAAGCATTTAAATGATAAAGAATCAACTACATCCCTGGGCAGATTGTTGCAACGGTTAATTACTGTCACTGTGAAAAAAGTATGCCTCATTTGTAGTCTTATTTCAGCTTCAGCTTCCAAACACTGGATCTTGTTATGCCTTTTTCACTAGATTAATGAGCTGCCTACTGTCAGAAATCTCTTCCGCGTGTAGGTATTGTGATCCTTTTAACCTTCTTTTCAGTAACTAAATAAATTGAGCTTTCTTAGTCTTTCACTATAGAGAATGACTTTCAGAAGTCTAATCACTCTTGTAGCTCTTACTTGAGTCCTATCCAATTTTCTTACATATTTTCAGAATGGAGTAAACCACAACAGAACACAAGATTTCAGTAACAGTGTCATAAAAGCCTAAAATAAAAAATGCAGTGTCTATTCCAGTGTGATATTCTCTGGTTTATCCCAGTGACATATATTTGATTTGCATTTTGATGTAATATGAATGGCTTTTTTTTTTTACTTTGGGAATTAACATGAATTTCTCTCTCATTGTGGTGGTTCTGGATTCCCTTTGGTGATAAGGATTGAATAATGTCAAGAGATAAATTCTCGGGAATAATTGTGAATCCTGAAATTTACCCTTGGTTTGTATTTTGTGTCAATGGCATAATTATTTCAGGAGGAAGAGGCTGTGGTAGAGAGAACTGAATTCAGAGAGCAGGAACAACAAGTGAGATTGGGGAAGTAATCTGGGGAAAGTGGCTTTCGCAGTTAGGATGTTGAATGGGCCACAATAGGTACAAGCGCAATGTTAGCTTACCTGCAGAATTCAGAACATGCCTGGAAACAAACATCTGTCCAGAGCTGTCCGAAGAGTTCCTTACATCACATTCCAGTCTGATACCTGTCTTATTCGGAGAACTTGCATTGGCACGTTGGGTATCAATTTCGTACCTGGACAAAAGAAACCGAAGCACAGCCAAACTAAGCGAGCTCAGGAGAACCTTCCTAACCATGCACAAAAGTTTCCCTTCCACTCAGACCTGCCTCAAAGTCATCTCTACACACACAATCACAACCCTACTACTGTGGTGCACAGAAATTGGGGCTCTGCAAGGAAAAGGAACTCACAATCTAAGACAGCATATTAACTGGAGCCAGAATAGGAAGAAAATAACTCCTTCCAAATCTAGTTTTCTCTTAGTTCAAAATTAGAGTTGAGTGGACTCAGACTATCTGCGTGATTTGAGTTCAGCTGTAGTATTTTGAAGTAATAAAAAGTCACGAGCCTTGTCTTTAAGAAAAAGCGTCTTCTTCAGAGTCAGGTAGTTTCTTCACGAGTGTAAACGAAGCTGCAGATTTTGCCGGTGACTTCCTTCAGTTTGTGTTCTCAACAGTAAATTCTGAAAGTAACAGACAAAGGTTTCGAGTTCTTATCCATTTACTGCTGTGAATTGCTTTGGGAGAAAGATATTTTACTTTCTTTTTAGTCCCATACAAAAGCCGTCTCCTCAGACTTCTGTGTCAATTCCTTTAACTTTCCAAAAATGCAGTTGCATTCGGTTAACTTTCGTAGCCCAGCCAGCAATCTTTGGTCAGCTCAGGGGAAACTGTGCTTCAGTCCTCTCTTCAGAGGCTTGGGATTTCATCTGTCCTCAAACATTTGGGGCAATTACTTCAGTTCTATGCTACATTAAAGGAAGTGATATCAGAACTTTAGGTCTTGTTTATGAAGTGAGTGAGAAAAGAAAACCCTTGGATCTGAAATGGTGTCACTCACCACTGCCTGCCTGGCTGCAGGCTGCCAGGAGGAGATCGAGTGTACCCTTACAGGCAAGCCAAAGAGAGATGTCTCTCCGTTACTTTTTTCCCTCATCTCACATTACCCAAATGACAATTTTTCATTTTGCCGTACCCATATTTGCCTTCATTTCTTCCCCAAAACTATTTACTAGGTTGTATTACTCGGAACGCTAGCCAGCACTTAAGAATGCTTTGGCTTCTTTGCACACACTGTTGGTTATGAGTTATCCAAGGATAAATTGGATATTTATCCAAGGATATATTGGATAATTACGTTCATTTGCATGACTTCTCTACAGAACTTTTAAAACGCTCTTTTTTAAAAGGGAAACCTAAATATTAATACATATATTTGAGAGGAAAGTAAACCAGGTTACAGATTATTTCTGCTATTAATGAAGTTCTTTGTGGATATATAAATGTATTTTAGTAAGTTACAATAGAGTAACAAGAAAGTTAAAATCATCTAAATCTTTCTGCAGTATATTTTATGCTTCTAACAATTTCAATTTAATGCCTCTGTTTAGTTTCATACCGATCATTTATACTGACAAAAAGAAGGAAAAGAAAACAAGGAACCTGTCATCAATCATTCATTTAATCAAGTAGCAAAAGTAGATAAATAAACATACCGAGTTAATTATTCTTCTGTATGTAATGATTGACAATAATGTTAATTTATTCCCTTTTTTAACCTTTGACTGTGAGTATAGATGGGATTAATAAGCACTGACAAAATGAGAAGAAATAAATTTCTGATAGCCACTGAATGTTACTAGCACTGGACTGTTTTTCCCTGAAACTTCTCCCTGAAGATGTATCAGATCTATGTCATGTGTTATTTTTCACGCTTTTTTGTGCCATGTTTCATGCCATTTTGGTGATTGCTATTAGTTTGCAGACATATGGCCAGGAATATTTTATGAATGAAGAGGTTTCTGGAATAGACAGTATTACTTTTTCACGTTTATATGAAATTGTAATTTCAAGATCTCAAAATACTTTGCACACTGAAGAGTGCAGCATTACAGCTGATAACTTATGTTATCTGCTCCATCCATCAGACAGCATTTCTTTCACAGTGGATCCTCTATTTCTGCTTTGCAATGTTTTACTGGGTCCATCTGAAGTGAAGAGGGGATTTTCAGGCCCTTTGGCTTACGAGTGCAAAACTACCAAATCAGCTCTCCCTGTTAGGAGCGCATGAAGGCTATAGCTCAACTCCCTCTTCTGGGTTTTCACCACCAAATTGTGTCCCCATGTGTAAACAAGCACCTAAATCGATTTGAGTTAATCAGTTACTCCACCTTCTAAACTATCTTTCTGTGATGATATTCTTATAGGTTAGTAACAGCTGTCCTGAGCAATACATGACACGGACATTTTGCAGCATTTTTTTAAATACTGTGTAGCATGTCATTCAAATAAGTGGAAGGCATGGTGTCTGTCTGACATGCTTTTCATCTAGCTTGAATGTTTCATCAATGCACAAAATACTTCAGTTCTGTTAGAAGTAATCTATTTTTATTCAGGTGTGTTTCCTGCAGTATTTCAATGAAGGTGGTTTTATGTATTTCATTGGGGCCCCCAATGTAAGAAGGACACGGACCTATTGGAGCGGGTCCAGAGGAGGGCCATGAAGAAGATCAGGGGGCTGGAGCACCTCTGCTATGAAGACAGGCTGAGAGAGTTGGGGTTGTTCAGCCTGGAGAAGAGAAGGCTCTTGGGAGACCTTATGGCAGCCTTCCAGTACGTGAAGGGGGCCTACAAAAGACCTANGAGGAGGGCCATGAAGAAGATCAGGGGGCTGGAGCACCTCTGCTATGAAGACAGGCTGAGAGAGTTGGGGTTGTTCAGCCTGGAGAAGAGAAGGCTCTTGGGAGACCTTATGGCAGCCTTCCAGTACGTGAAGGGGGCCTACAAACGAGCTGGAGAGGGACTTTTTACAAGGGCATGTAGCGATAGGGCGAGACGTAATGGTTTTAAGTTGAAAAAGGGTGGAATTAGATTAGATATTAGGAAGAAATTCTTCACTGTGAGAGTAGTGAGACATTGGAACAGGTTGCCCAGACAAGTTGTGGATGCCCCCTCCGTGGAAGTGTTCAAGGCCAGGTTGGATGGGGCTTTGAGCAACCTGGTCTAGTGGAAGTTGCCCCTGCCCATGGCATGGGGGTTGGAACTAGACGGTGTGTGAGGTCCCTTCCAAGCCAAACCAGAGATAAAAAGCTTTGCATATGCATCTATGTGTTTTAGTAACAGAGTCCAAAACATCTGAGACATAAATGCATAAATTTGGATTTCACAGGTTTTGTGTTTGGATTTCTGAGGGAAAATGTTTTGGTTTTTTTTCTCCCAAAAGAATGATCTAGTTGTATACAGCCAGATAATTCCCCAACTGACTGTATGTTTTCAGAGGTTCAAAAATGGAAATTATTTCTTCTAGTGAAAAATTATGTACAATATAGTTTCTTTGTATTTCTTTTCAAGGAATGAAGGGAGACAGAGATAGTAATAATTGTCCATACACGAGTGTTCGTATACTAAGAAAAAAACCCCCAACAAACCTCCCCCAAAACACTCCAAAACGAACAGAGAAACTCAGAAACCTCCTTTGTCACTCTGGAGAGTTCTGCCATCAGAAAAGAAAGAATATAAAAAGATTCAGAAAAGATGAAAGCCGGTTGGCGTGACATGTAGGCATCAGTCCTTCAAAAGTATACTTGATGTTTTTGTTAGCGATTTCCTGACGGACCCGCATCCCCAGGACAGACACCCTTGCTGTTTTGTGGACTTCAGAGAGACTGTGGTTCTGCTGGACTACAGCGAGTCAAGCCAAGGCAGGAGCTGGGAAGACTGCGGTGGGGTGTGCAGCCCCTGATAAGCTTTGCGTTGTGTCGATGGCACAGCCTTGCTAGTAACCCTGTGTAAGCGGAGTGTTTCACCTCCCTGTAGCAGGAATAAAGTTGAGAGGCCCACAAAGGCAATTTGCAGGGTATAAACCTTATTAGCGAGGGTGAGCGTGGAGTAGACTGTAACTGTTAATCTATAGGAAAGAACAGTTACTGGAGGAACCTAAGTGACCACTACTGTGATTGCCTTAGTCTTGAATCTGAGGATCATCTCATCCCATACTCTGTAGACGACTGGAGACAAACCTTTGTTTAGCTTTTTCAGGCTTTGTTTAAGGATCTAAAATTTTACTTTTTGGGAAAACAGTTAGTTTTCTGACCCAGATCATACTGGGTCACTAGTATTCTAAACCAAATTTTTTTCAATAAAAAGAATGGCAAAAAATGTTTAGATTTCTTCTCCTCATCGATTCACTTTAGACCAAATATAAGACTCTCTAGCTGTGTCACAAAACATGAAATAGAGGACACTACTGCAAAAATCCTTGAATGCAATCTGTCTAAATTTTTCCTCTTCAGCAAAATATCTCCTCTACCCCTTCAGTGGGCTGAATACAGTCTTGCCCTTTGTGTATGACAGCTTTATGTTTATTAGCAGCTGTTTTCTCCTAGCTAAGCTTGACAAAGGATAGGGAATAAGATTGAAAGGACTATATTATTCTGTTTTCTGGTAGGAAGGAGGGAATTGCAAATATGAATTGTCCCATTGCTGATGCCCTGTTTTGAGCGCTCGCTCTGGTACTCTCAGGTCACACCACTGAGGGAAGATAATTCCCCCTAAGAGCATAGTTCTGCTCTAGCAGGTCGACATCCATGGCAGCTGACTAACTCTGGCAGAACCTTTTGTGGGAATTTTCTTCTCACCGTGATTATTTATTTTAAATTTTAAATGTTCTAGAAAATAAAGCACTTCTTGCTCACTGAAGAAATTATGATTATTTTAAGAAGAGAATATAGATTTTTCTTTCTTATTTGGCTATTATGTTCTTAGCCTTTAAAAACTCATAATTAACATAATATTTCAAATAAAAAATTCAAAAAATTATAAAATTTGAAACATAATGTTTGTAAAACAGTAAAGTAAGAATTCTAGTCAATCTCTAATTTTGCTGGGATATAACATCATTAAGACAAACTGTTGAGTTTAAAGAGATATGTCGTACCCAAACCCATTTCTATTTTTAGCATTCAGAAAATGAACTCATCAAGAGTGTAGAATATTTTGTAATGTCATGTCTAAATATATTGACGCTGTATCGATAGGTAATTCTAGGTTAAATGACTTTGTAGTTAGTTGCCAGACTACAGATTCTTGTAACAATAGTGATCACATTAGAATATCAGCAAATCTGAATTTGACTGTTTTTAAGCTCAGTAATTGAGTATTTTTTTAAACAAGATATTTTTTCCATGTTTGGAACAGATATTGGTGTAAATAATAGACTAAAATGTTATTTAGTGGAAATTCTTTTATTTCCAATGTAGATTTTCCGGACTTCCCATCTTATAAAGCATTTACCAAGTATTTTAATTCTGTTTTTTCTTTGTATTTTACTGGGTAGCTTATGTACTCAAAGCATCACCTAAGTACCAATAACACATTCTTGACTGAATAATGATGTATGTTGAATGTTACTTTTTTTGTCTTATAAATGGATGGCAATTTACACAGCTGTGGATGTGGGATGTTTCAATCCCAGACCATGTTGTAAGAAAAATTGAATGACAGTGAGCAAAACAGCAGTAATTATAAAACTAATTACTAAATGCTGATGATGCCCATAGGCTTTGCATAACTAAAATTAGAAAAGGAAATTGCTTTCGGCTTCAGAGAGACAACATGCTAGTTATTTCACTGTTTCACTCGAAATGGAACATGGTGTATAAAGTTCAATCAGGAAAAAACCCACATTAGTTTATGCACATAATTTTTTATAAAGAAATGTTAAAGAATTAATCCTTTTTGTCTTTTAATACGAGCATATCTGTAACATAAATCGAGAAAAGTGAGGTGAAACTACTTGTTGAACATCTTTCTATACAGCTTTACAATGCCTAATTTACCATTGAATTACGGTAGCTTTGCTGTTTATCAAAAAATCTACATGAATATAGAAATAGGAAGTGTTACCTATCACCTAGACCCATATGAAATAAATACTTGGGATAAAAAACCCAGGAGACTGGATTTCAAAATTCCCTTAGCTGAGTTGCAGCTCTTATATGTGTCCTGGGGGTACATATAAGTATATATGTATGTAAGGGGAGCATATTAATTTGTTACACATATATGTGTTTTCCTAGGGATAGAACTGCTAGAATGAATTTTAGTCACTGCTTTGAACATAGTTTATTTTTATATTTCATATTCATGCCTATAGTACATATACAGTAATTAATACCTATGTTTAATTACACACACATGTAAAATACTTAAATGGAGCTTAGATGTATTAATACACAAATTTAATATGCTTTCTGTAGCAGTGCAATATATATTTCAGTGTGTTTTTTTTTTAATACTGCATTTGTGCTTTTTTCTGCAGAAAATGAGAATCTGATGTATTCTTAGCACATTTCTTTGAAATTTTTTTCTTAAAAAAGGATTAAAACATTGATCAGCCTATGAGCCACAAAAGTATTAGTGACATGAAGACAATTCAGAAGGCACGCAAGGATTAGCACTTGTAAGACTCAGCTTAACATTTAGAATCTATGCTGTTGATTCATTCAAAATTACATGGACATTATGGGATTTATCCTCTGAATTCAGGATTGGGTTTTTGGGTTTTTTTAATTCCCAATTTTCATTTCACTTTTTTTAGCTGAGCTAGGAAATATTTATAGTTGTTCTATGTAACTGATAGATAGCACCTTCTCAACGACTTGAAAAGAGTGCTTGTTGCATTCTTGTGCGTCAGTATATGTCATATGAATAAAAATTATCAAGTTTGAATATGTGTTTTTAACTTTCAGGTAGTTGAAACACATCTGGATTTAACAGCTGTTGATAATGGAATCCAAGAATAAAAAATACGAATTCTGTAATCTGAATTAGTTTTAAGATTGTGTATCTTATTACATTTTTTGGGTTTTGGTAAGTACACTGTAAGCCTTAGGAACATCTTTATTTAAACATTCGTAGGGAAGCATATCTTAAGTGTAGTAGAGTCATGAAGTACATTTCAATATATAAACATCACAGTAAGACTTTCTTTATGTGGGCCACTGAGTTATTTTCTATTTTTCATGTCCTACTGAATTTGTACTAAGGCAGATGATCTGAAGTAGAGGTGCCACGTGTTACCATAGAGAATAAAAAGAGAGTGTGTGTTTGCTTACCTGATTTTGTAGAATCAAACTCTGCAACCCTCACTTTGATACGAAGTCCCCCATTTAAAGGTAAATTTCTACTTAGTTGTCAGGAGCAGATTGTAACTATTCTCACGCACTGTTTATATGTACAACATATACAATTCAAGTCCTGGTTTGTAAAAAAGACTCCAAATGGTCTTGATCTAAAGAAATAAAACTTCTCTCCATTCTTATGGATTTTGGCATTAACAGCAGAAGCATTATTAGTAGCATTATTTCTAAGTTTCAGTTCTGATTTCATTAAATTTATAAAGTGATTCTAGTGAACATGATTGTCTTTAAGAGGCACTCAAAAAAGCAAATAAGAAATCCTTCCTGTAAGAAGGACACCGTTTTCTCAGAGGTTTCTATCATGTTACACTTTAGCAATCTCTCTTTCTCTATTGCATGAAAGGAAACAATTTATTTTCAGTACTTGAAGGATACCGAATGTCTGACTGACTGCCGTCATAGGCTGTTGTTTTTAACATAAACATTACAGCTGTGTTTGCTTTGAAATATTTGGCCATTATCCAGTAAATCTGTGCTGGAACACTAAATTATCACCTTATGCCCTCCTCCATCATAAGAAAGCGCTTTTGTCAATAAAACATTGCTGCTGACTTTTCCTACTTTTTATTTCTGCATATTCAGGAACTTTGTTTTGTTTTGTTTATCATCATTTAAAAGCTTTTAAGTAGGGAATGTCCTGAACAGGTAACCTGTTCAGACAGGCATGCGGAAATACTAATGAAAGTCCGTCCTTAGTAGATTAAATTAAGAAATTTCTATGTGACTATTTTTTTATGAATGTTTCCAAGGTCTTTTAAGATTTTTGAGAATTTAAACTGTCTGGCTGTTACACCATTTTCTTGACAGATATGAAGAGACTTGTGTGTTTGTTGTCTTCTTCCTCTTTCACAGCTATCACATGGTATCATGTGAGCTTTCAAGCTGTATCTACATCATAAAAACAAAAGGTAATTAAGATGGATGAAAATAGCAAACTCAACATAATCCCAATTTTCACAGGTGCTCGTAAGTAGGCAAGACTTGCCGTAGTGTCCCTACGCTATATTCTAAGTTACTTTTTTCACAACTATTTCAAATTTATTTCCTTTACTCAGTGTATTCAGTGTTGTACACAGAAGAAATGCAGCTAGTACTTAATAATTATGTATCTTCCTCATTAATGCTGGTATCCGAAATTCAGCATACAGTACATTGCACAACATTGGGTATTTTTCTTGTCTAGTTATGTGAGGATAGAGGAATTACTGTATGTTCTGTGTTTCTTCCAGTATTCTTGAATGAGGCTTTTTCCCGTATGCTAGCTGTCTTTTTCTAAAGTTGAAGAGTTTTCCTAGTCAATTTTTCAAAAACCTTTCTACTTCTATGTGCCATTTTTTGGTTCTTTGAAATAGTTTCCAGTATCATAAATAAAAAATCTCCTCAATTAAGAAAAAGATTTAAACATATGCTTAACTTTAGGCATGTAAGCAGTTCCATTGATTTAAACAAGATTATTCATTTGCTTTGAGTTAGTAATCTATTTAACAGACTTGCTGAACTTGCGTCATAACAAAAAGGCAAAGAGTGGATCTTACATTAAGACAAGAATCACCTTCCCGGTCTTATTATCTTTCCAGTCTTTCTTTGTCTTTGTAATCCTTTATCAATTTATCAGTCTGTGTGACGGGCTTAGATCTCAGACAATTTTTATTCTACTTTTCAAGTCTCTCTTTGTGAAATGCTAGATCTGTTGGTTTCCCGAAGTCTGTTCTGCATTACATTTATTGCATTCTGTACACCGTGTTTTTTAGAACTTACAAGATTGATTTTAACCACATGCATTTATATTGCAGAATTTGGTTTGAAATCATTGCAAAGACAACCAAAGCCCTTGTGAGTTAAGTCTCCGAGATGGTATCATTGTATGATAAATTTAGCTGATTTCTGCCTGTTCTGTGTTATTGGCACAAGGGAGTGCATCAAAGGTGTTTAGCACAAATAAACTATGTAGTTATCTTAGAAAAGAAGCCTCTGTTTTTACCCAACGAGATTGGGTCCTCTTTCTCTATGATCAGAGTATTACAAAGCTAGCAAAGAATAATTCATATCAGAGGTTCTGTGATGGAATGAAATGGAGCTCTTTTGAAGTATGATCTCTGAAAGCACAGCATGAAGCTCAAATAAAGTGAAGGACATTCGCTATTACAAGTAATGTCCTTAATAATCTTGTTAGTCTAGTCTCCCTCTGTACGAGACAAATGGAACATTATTGGCTTATGGGCTGTAGTAAATAATTTAGTTTCCAATATTCAGACTGCTTTGACAGTAAATTAAAATGACATGAAAGGGGCTTGTTGAATAAAGAAAGTATCCAATCAAATTTAATTGGCATGACTAAGGCAGTAGAAATATGTTTTATAATTAAACCATGTTGTCTTGGAGCTTTATAAGCATGTATGAATCAAAATGTCAAAAATTATTCTTTGATACTGTGCATTTAAAACTTTGCATGGTGAATAGTTTTCTTGAACAAGATTCTAGACACGCATATTGATTCAACATGAAAATAGTTTTAAAGTTTTAAATAAGTCTGGTTTTTGCATTTATCTACTGATCCGAGGAGTTTGTGTAAAAGATTAAAATAATTTTGCAGTCTTCTCATACATAGAAATGTGACTTCTGTACCAGTTTTGTATGATCCAGCCTTTTACTGGGGTATAAACTCTGCAGTTTTTTACCTGTTGTTATAATGCTGGGTGGTTGAAATTACTGCTAAGAGATGAAAGTGTAAAAGAAGGGAACCAAGAAGCAGCAAAAAAGGAAGATAAAATAGGTGGCAAACTAACAAATAGTTTTCTTTTACTAAAGCGCTTCTTTAAATGTTTCTTATTTTAGCCAAGCAATTTTAGTGTTCACATACATTTACCAAATATTACCAAATAGTCTTTGTTGAGTTCTTATTTACTCATCTGTCTGCCAGTGTCACTTCAGAAAATGTATGTTGAGTATGTATTTTCCTTAATTGCATAAAGAGGAAACATCTCATTTGTTCCAAGAAGGACAGTACCTTTAGAAATTTACACATTTCCAGTCATTCGTTTGTTCTTATATACAAAGCCCCCTAGTATGTAATACTCAGTTATTTGCACATCCCAATGATACTTTTTTCTTTAGAAAGAGAACATACAGCTTGTCTGGCCATCTAAAAAAAAAAAAAACATAGAAAAGTTTACCTAAGAAAATGTCTTCTAAATTAACCCTATCTTTTGGAAATTATGGACAGATGATTTCTCTCCTATGTTAAGAATGTTAAGTTACTACAGCCTACTGATGTACTTGCATAGACGGATGCTAGGAGTCTAAAATTGATTAAACTCTAAAGCACAAGAGGAAGAGACGTAGATGCAGAAGTGGAAACGAATGGCAGAATTCAACCTTTGTTTCTAAGCTTGGTTATGTGAATACGTTGATCTCTAAGTGTGACATCCTACAGTGCCAGATGCTCTGGTAAGGTAACTGTTCAAGCGCATGAAATCTGTGTTACATATACTACGAAAAAAAAGGTGAAAATCTAACTGATCTTCAGCAAGAAAAAAATTTTTCTTTGTTTTTGATAGATGTGCAATTGCTTGTCCTATATCCCATTCCCTTCATAGAAAAGTGGGTGAAAATTTCCAGCTTTTAGATGAATGAACTCCAGGTCAATGGAGGTAAATAAAGGTTCTAGCTGGTCTTGTTCAACAGCTGGAAACCCCGTTCCCCCTGAAAGGAGAACTGAGGGTGCAGCGGGGGGGAGTCTGCCTTAAATTTCTACTCATGACAAATCTATACTTGTCTTCTCAGCATTGTGTTCCTTCGTACTTTTATTCTCTCACATTAGAGCCTTCTGTAGAAATATTTTGAGATTTAAGTGCAAAATCTTCTTAAATGCCTTTCACCTTCCTCACTTTTAGGCTACTTTCTGACTCATCAGCCTGTCGATTAAACAGAATATTACCAGCAGTGACAGTTAGTGATGTTTTATATCAGGCTGACCAGAGTCAAGTGGATAAGCCTTCTGTTGTAGTTGAATCTTAGTAAAACTCAAGCTGGGGAGCTAGCATTTCTCTGGCTATGTCACATTTACATCAGCGTAAATATGGAGTACCTTCATTGAAAGTTATTATTGAACTACTGTAAGAAGTTCATGACTCTGTTAGCTAGTACTGTTATTCTGGATCTCATATCAATGCTGAGTCTTTCGATAGCCAAAATTCTTCTCACTTTTTGTCTTCAGCTCAAAGCAGCCCAAAGATTTGTCTCTCCAGAATGGATTCCCATTGTAAAAGATCAGCTGGTAACATCCAGGTACAGCGAAACTGATGGCAAAACTCAATAGCAAAATAGTGCTAGCCTTTCCATTGTCAAAGAAAATAGCAAATTATTTTCACCAGGTCAGGATTCTACTGCAGAATTATTTTTTTGATGCTGGTATCTCGAGGTTGCCTGGTAAGCCAAACTCTGATGCATTTTTCTGGAATAAATTTTGTGTGGTGGTTGGTTCTTACAAGGATAAGGTTTCTGAATGATTCTTTAAAGTGAAGGACATGTTTTTGTATTGTGTTGTATCTGCTTTTTGTCAGCGTAAATTTCACTGATTTTGCTTTAACTGGTGTTGAAGAAAATATAGTGGAAAATAGTGAAGACTTCAATTTCATGATTGCTGATTACATTTTTTTGTTCTATTTACATGATTCCTTTTTTTCTGTAGTTTTTCTAATTTGCTATTTCAGATTGAGAGTGCTCATTTTTTTCTTTATTCTCTGTTGTTTACTAGACCTAGGCAGTCTCTTCCTGTGTCTACAAGAATTTTAATACAGTTTTTTTCCATGTATCTTTTTGTCAAGGAAATTAATTGGTAGAATAAGAGCCAGGTAGACTCAAGATTTAGACCACATTACTTCAATTTTACAGTGTTTACAAATTGCACAACGTACAAGAAAAAAGGAAAATTCTGGTTTGGTTGTTCATTGTCTTTCAAGTGTATTGTTTTGGTACATCCTGAACTGTGTTTCTTCTACTTTTTTGGCACTGAAGGAAGTGTACTTTTATTTGCTTAGATGCAAACAGGCTGTTTCTAAAATGAAATAATGTATACTTGAGAGATCCTGTGAAAAACAGTGATGTGTTTAGATTTACTTTCTGACATATTAGTGAAATCTAGTGTAGGGAAGTCAGAGGTTTCCTTGCTGTATATGGTGGCGTGTTGGATTTTTTAAAATTTTTATTTATTGCATGGCCCATTTGTGCTGAAGTGGAGATTGTAATGAATTCTCAAATAAAATAGAACTCAGAGAAAAACAGATCTCTCTCCGTATATAGTATTTTCCAGAATTAATATTTCAGGGCCTGCTTTACCGCTTTAAAAACAAAACAAAACTAAAAAGGAGAATACAAAATTGTATTTTTACATTGTGATTTAGTTAACTAGACAACCTCCATAATGTCAAGAGCACCATTTTTTTGTTATGAAGTCTAGATTATATTCAGTCAATACAGAAAAAGACTTGCAAGCTATATTATGTGAAAAATGACCATGGGTGATAGATTTCTACAGAATAAAATTCACAGTGATACAATTGCTTACCTTTTCACAGTGACTCTTATTAGAACTTATGAGAATCATAAGAGGTAGTCTCCTCCTAGAGGCTATATAACTTTGTTAGAGCACTGTGTATTATTGGGGAGATATGTAGTCCATCTTGTTTAGCTAAGACAATACTATACTATGTCCCACAGTACCATACTCAAGTTCTTATAAACATCATACTTACAGATATTTTATGGTTTTTATGGCTTCAGGAACAAAATGTTAGATCTTTTTAAAACTTTAAGAAAATGTTTTGACTATTTCAGGAGTTTTCCTCTTTATTCTTTGCTAACCTCATGCAGACTATGTGTATTTTTATTCACTTAAATTCATCTTCCACTGTTTAATATAGGTGAAATACGAGAGTAAAAATAGTAGAATTTTTAAGGCTTTTGTGTAGACTCAGGAGAGTCTTTCCTGCAATATCTAACTGAAAAGGTAATGAACTGTAAAATATGTTGAAATGATTGGGGATTAAAAATCTCTGGTGTGTAGTGACAGTACAATTATATTCCACAGTAAAGGTTTCTTATATTAAGTGTAATAAATAAAACTTATTTTTTTTTCACTGTGATTGGTTGTCACCACTGTAATGATAGCTTTGACCTTCTTCCTCTTCAAATGTCGTTAGCCTGTGACCAACTAGTCAGGATGCTATAGAATGAATTGGGACGGCTGTACATGAAGCCAGCTATTGAAGCAAAAAAAAAAAAAAAAGAATATTTAAGCACAAAAGTCTATGCTGTAACTTTTGAGTGCTTTTGCTTTGCTGCCCCTGCACAACTACTTTACTCACATTTTCTGTCTTGCAACATGGTAATTTATCTTCAGATATCTATAACTCTAGCCACTATAGCTATCCATTCAGCTCTTAACACATCGAGTTAGCATTTTTAACGTTCAGAGTTATGTATGCTTATAGCACGTCGCTCTTTCTATTCAAACACAAGCAACCCTGTTCATCAGTCTGTGGGAACCAACTAGAGGAGTGCAAAATAATTTCCAGTTTCTCGTGAAAGGTGGAGCAGTCAGCTGGAGAAACATACAATTCCCTTATTAAGTTTAGGTTGTGCGTTACCATGTGCAGAATGTAAGCTGCTTTTTTAACATTTCTAAAGCTACTCTGAAGTGTCAATACTGTAGAAATAAAGAGTGACTAGCCATAGTTCTTAATCAAAATAATGTGGTTTTTGTCACGTGCTGTCGTGTCACTCCCCCCTCACCCCCCACCCCCCCTTTTTTTTTTTCTCAGGCAGTCTATGTCTGGCTGGGACATCAGGCAAGTAGCTGTCTTGGTAGCTGACCTGTTTGGCTCTTCAATGTGCTGTTCCTATATGCTATAACCGACTCTTTACTCTTCTGGAGACTTGAGAGGGACATTCCTGCAAGGAGCTTAGCTTCTCTTGGCTCAGGGAGCAAGGAGTACAGCTCATTTCAGTGTTGCAGCTCTGGAATCTGTACAACAACTTCCCTTACCGACTGTCATTTTTAGAGGTAGCTTTTTGTCTTAAAGGAAACTCTACTAGGCAGCAAGGCACATAAAAATAGGTGCATTTGTACTAAAATGTGACCGACTTTGTAAATGTTATTGCTTTAACTATCCTGTGCAATTACACAGCAGTGTGTCATTCAGCATTAATGATCTTGAGAACAACTGTATTAGTATCTAAAGCCATCTAAATAATGGTATTTCTATTCACTTAATGGGCATTCCTCATATGACCAGTTACAAGAAATGAGAGCTCACTTGCTCTAAATTTATCTGAACCTTGAGATGGAAGAACTGAAAACTCCTTCACTTTATGAGAACTTTTGATTAGGGTTTGGGTAGGTGGATAATGAAAGAGTGAAACATTGAAGTGTGCCTAAATAACATGCTGTTACAAGCCTTATGATAGATCTGTGTTTGACTTAACAGCTTTTGGAACCTAATAAAAAGAACTTAATTGACAATTTCTTGAAATTGCTAAGAAAACCTAGTGATGTTGGTAGGGTATAATAAGGAGTTTTCTCATCACTGTCTTCGAGATTGAGCCTATACAAAAAAAAAAGGATTTATCTCTGTGGTAACTCTAAGTAATTGATATACAGACAAGGTTTGGTTCCAATTTGCCAGCAATAAAGTTGTAATAGGGTTTTCTCTGCAATTTTAGCCTTAATGTGCTCATTCCAAAGAGCGGTATTTTTCCAAGCGAACAAATAACATCAGTAAAGCTTACGATCAGTAATAGCCCCACACTGATGCTCGCATTAAACTTGTTAAATCAATTCACTAGACACTTTGTGAAGTGGACTGTCTGTTTACTTTGACTTGCACCCTATGAGGATTATCCATCAGTTACATTTATTTTGAATGATCTTTACATTTGAAATTTGTAATTGTTCATGCATGATTGTGGTTACAAATCTGTCTTCTCATTTTTTGCAGCTTTATTTTTGTGATTTCTGATTTTTCCACCTTAGTCGTATGAAGGATATGCGTATTTAGTGACACACAGTAGAATGCATTGTGTGTTTAGCCTTATCCAAATCCTAAATAAGCACTTTCCATAATTATGGTGGCTTCTCTTAGTAGTTATGTATTTCATATTGTTATTTACTGAAGGTGCCAATCCACTCTGTGCAGTATTGTTCTTCTAGGATAAAAAAGAAAATTAACATATAAATAATGTAGGATTACAGTATTTTGAAATAATTAGCAAAACGTAGTAGGTACTAAATGATTTATTAAAGATGTAATTTAGTCAGATTTGCTGCATAGGATATTAGAGTGCAAAAAGCCATACTGTACTCTGCAAGGAATAATTTTGTAGATGGTTAATCTACCAACTAGGCTTCATTTTTCACTTAGAATAAACCTGGTATGCTACTGCACGCTGCCTTTTGTCAGTAAACACAAAGAGAAACCTGAAGTAATCAATCTTTCTTATCAGTAGCATTCAGTATGTTTACCTTTCTTTTATTTCATTCTTTGACTCTATAGAACTGGTCTAATATAAAACAAAATGTGAAAGTTTGAAAGTTTGGAGTTGCTTATCTGGTAGCTAAGTACACATTTTAAAAGGTGGTGCAAAACCAGAAATAATGGCTTTACCTACTGCATGCATTAAGGAAACTGAAAATGTTTTGGAAGGAACTGAGGTCCTGCAAAAAGAATGGTTTGTGGGTAATGGGAAATTCCTGGATAAGGAAGCTCCATCACATGCTTGTAGGTAAAATCTGCATTGTTTGTTATGATTATCTACCATTTTGTCACACTCCCAAGGCTGAATCCATGTATGTAGGACACTGAAGAAAAACCTGCTGCCTCTGAAATGTTGCAGCTGTCCCTTACACGCATCACTTCCCTTCCTAGTGAAAATAATCCTTTACTTTTCCCTTAAGTATAAGTAAGTTTTTATAATGAACGTGTGATAACTTTTTTGAAATGGTAGACAGCTTGCTTATAAAATTATTCAGACAAGATGCATGGCAGAATACTTCTTTTTTTTAAATCTTATTTCTCACATGTCCTTGTTTTAGCTATCTGTCTATCTAATTGAACTATTTATCTATTTTTACATATTTTCGAGGAGGTAATTTGGCATAAGTGGAAGTGGTGACGTGGAGGGACATGTCTCCTCTTTTCCAGAACATACCAAAAGTCTGTAAATACATAGTACTGCAGTAGCGTGAAGAAACTGGAAGAATGAGAAATATCATTTGCTCTACATATAAATAGTTCATCCAACCCAACCATTTTTTTCTGTTTCCATTTGTTATCATTTCATATTGGAGGAGGTCCTGTCTGTTAAACAACCTCTCTCTCCGTTTTATTTTTCGGGGTTTTTTTCCCGTCTATATGGGGAAAAACTAAGCACTTCCTGCCCCTTCTAGCTTCCAGCCCCCTCACCTCCAAAATAATTTGATACTCCCATTTTCTGCAAAACAGAAACTCCAGAAATACACTGTCCAGAAAATCAGTGCAAACCATGTAAAATACAACATCTTCTTAACACTTTGATATCTTCAGTAGAAATTAAGAGGCGTATAGTCTTTGCATTTTTAGACTTACTGAATGTTGTTGTTTCAAGTGTAGATTTGCAATTTTTAAATATGAAAGGTGGGGAAAAGTGAGGCAATACCTTGTCATTGTTTCCTCTGCCCTTTCCTACTCCACAGCTGCAACTGAAGTAAATTGCAGGTGATTAGAAAATACGTTGAAGTTATAAGAAGCTTAGTGATAGATAGAAGACTTGTATGTGACTCACAGTTTAATTAGGGTGGAATAATAACATAATTTACATAGATTCTATCCTGTTAGGTCACAGTTGATTGGCATTTACAGTACGTTGATGCATCTTAAAAGCCACTTAAATGTTGGAACATTTTGACATACTTGAACTCTCTCTTCCCTTTTTGTGGTTTATTTGATGTGACAGTAGTAGCATTGTCAGTTTGGAAAATGAACTCTAGGACTGAGGTGTGTAGTGTCTCTGCCTTAGCTAATAACTCCACTCAGTTTTGACCACAGGAATCCAGAGTGGTTAGGGATGGAAACAGGGATGACTCTGTCTCTCAGAGGGGACTGTAGGTGAATCTTTGGCACTGGATGGCAAGCAGAAGGTGGGAGAGACCCATCCTTCTTCAGCCTGTGCCTGGAAGCATCTGGGATTGTGCTACAAGTTAGTGTTCTGCCAACAACTTAATGAGCAATATAAATGGCGTTGCTGTTAATATTTTATGCAACTGATAATCTTCCTAATCTGTGTGCTGCTGTAACTTTATTCTCATTGTGGTTCTTCATTCTCATGATCCCTAAATAGTGCTGTATTATTTTCATTGGGTTGGTAGTAGAATGGTTGAAGAGGGGGCCATCACAAAGAACATTTACTGATAAGCAACTTTATATTATGTGTAAAACCCAGGAATATTAGTATTGTAAACGTTCTGGCAAAGGAAATGGCCCTTAATCTGTGAAAAGTGCTCCTCATACACTAGAAGACACGTTGCAGTGATTCCTAACTTTCCTGACTTATGTCCTTGTTTGGTTAAATATTCTGAAGTTATTTATGGATAGATCTCTGTTCAGAATTGAAATCCATCTGACTCTTGCCAGTATGTATGGTACTTACATGCTATCAAGCAAAACTTTCAAGTGGGTTTTGGATAATAATTTTAGGGAATCTTTCAGGAATTAAATAAACAGGAAATATATTTTTGAGTGTACGTTCTCTTGCTTGCTTTTTTTATATTGGAAATCTCCCCGCGTTGAGCCAGATCACTAAAATGATTTTCCCTGCAATTTGGGTATTTTAGCTAAGTCCAGTGAATCATGTCAAAGACGTCAAAGCAGAAGTTGTACTCTGAGTGCTAATTGTGAATTTTTATCTATCCATAAAGAGAGAGAAGCTTTATTGAGTAATATTTGATCAAAAAATCATGGGCAAGTTTTGTGTTGTTACTGGCAGATAATTTTTATTTTATTTTATCTTTCAATGAAAGTTTCTCTGTCCAGTCAAAGGTGCTTCCTGAGCAGAAGTGGTCAATAAGCTGTCAGTACTGAAGCACACCAATTCCATTAGCCAAGGGCATATGATGGAATGATGTGGTGGTCGTCACAGGCAACAGTTCTCGACTCCCCTCCCTGGTACGCTTGGATTGAGCGGAAACAACTTGCTGCATGAATTTGGAACATGGCTCAAGCTGACATATCTGAGTCTTTTGTGAGATGCCTTAATTGCTTTATCGCCTTGTCCACTCTGTTTAGTAAGGAATAAATAATTTAAAAGGCTTCTCCAAATTTCTAATAACTCTAATCTTGGTTTTAGAGTACAAAGAGTGTCAATGTTTTTGTTTATTGGTTGTTTTTCCTCATTTCTGATTTTGTTCAGCTCTCTTGTAAGGATGGGGAGGAAGTTAGGCTTAATCAAATACTTTTCCAACTGATTGAATGCATCTACCTAATTGACAAGTATAGAAGCAGAAGTATTCCTTGCACAAAATGATTAAAGATTGAAAAATCATTATTTTTAAGAATCAACCCCTTTGATTTCCTAATAAAAGCAGGCCATGTGAATAATTACTTCCCACTAATTTCTGATAAAACTCTTGCTGCAAAAATTGCCCCATTTGCTTTTTAAAAAAAGTTTGTCAAAGGAGCAAAATATTTTTGATGAGATTTATTAACTTTGAAGTAAAAGGTATTGTAAGCGAGGTTTTACATAATTGTTGATTAGACAGTTACTATCTCCCCTAGGCCAGCCTGGCTTATGCAGTGACCTGCTCAGAAGAATCCCTGGCTTGTTTCTTTAGGGTATTGTTTGTTTTTATTTTGAATGGAGAGTTATATTCAGAATATTTTTAAAAAACATTATTTACCTAGTGACTGTGGTAATTTTGTTGATTGATATTTAAGATTTAGTGCAAAAATGAAGTGTAATGTTTGGTAAGAACAGCAGTTAATTAAAAGAATGCATTTACTCTTCTCAAGTTTATGTTTTGTTTAAGAGACAAAAGGCTAATGACAAACATTCTTGTGAATGATGTTGTTACTATGTGCTTGGTTTATTTGCTGCTAATCAAATATAAATGCTAACAATTCTTGATTCACCCAATGAAGACACGCACAACTTTACTACAGTCATAACTCCACCTTTATATATAAACATTGATTATTTCCAGTTCATTCTCTGACATTCCAGAGCTTGAAAGTATGGCCCAATGTAACTGTTCTTCCACAAGTGTCTGTACTGTAAACTTCTGGCAATCGTATTTTTGAAGATTCTAATCAGACGCCTAATTGCTGCCTGTAACCCTTGATTGGCTGAGAAACTGATTAATTTTGCCCCTTGGTCACAGTTAGAAGAAAAATATACATGAACACAAATGTATAACAGAAGCTGAATCATCCCTTTTGTTTTATGTGTGCTCTGTCTTCATTGATCATTTTTTTCTTTTTCAAAATCAAATTCTGTTAGGACTTATGCTGCCGATTTCTAAGGACACCAATTCAGTGCCCATGTTGTATGCTAATGATTTCTTCAAAGAGGGCAAGGAGAGCTCAGCCATCGCAAACCTGCAACGATATATCCACAAGGCATTGGTAATATGACATTGACTGTACCCCTGCTAAAGCAGCCACATATCAGTGTAAGGTGGCGCTGGCATATCACCTTTTATGACATACATGGGTGTGGAGGCCCATGACTCTAATAAAGAGAATACGCTGTCATGGTGTGAAGAGGTTGTTGGTGAGCGCAGACAGAGATGGTCTGATGGAGAAATTTGCTCATGAGCGATTAAAGTCCCAAAGAGAGGAAACTTCTGTATAATATTGTAGCACCATGTGAGATGGGATGGTGTTAAGAGAGCGTAGCGGGGTCGAAGTATGCTAGATTGCATCTAGAATGGGAAGATCATGCACTGCTCATAAAATAATAGGAAGGGACATGATGAGTATGGGAAGCATGCGGAGGAAGAGCTGAGTAAGGACAATAATAAGACAGGAGGAGATAGGGTCAGGGTGACAAGTGGAGGGTTTGCAAAAGGAAAGTAGAAAAATATATCAAGGAAGCATTAGCAATAAGGAGCGACCGATGGTGAGTTGCAAAAGAGTGTGTGGGGGGGAGGAAGGTCACATTGCTTTGGGTCAGTCTTCAGATGTAAGTCGATATTTACTTGTAAAGTATAAAAGTTAGTTGGGAAAACAGGCCAAGCAAATATTGATTTAAACCAAGAGCTGGCATGAGCTTTTAATATTGTTGTTCCCTTTGTTCACTATGGCATTAGAAGCTGAACTCTTCTTTATTTACTTACACGTAGGAATGGTGCAGATAACTTTGATATAGGCTTTTAGGCTTGCTACCAGTGGTCTGAAGCTTGACCTGTGAAAACTGTCCTTTCTGGGCGTCAAAAGTAATATAGTTTTAAAAAGCAGTACAGGGCCTCTCCTAAGTGACCTGCCAGTCACGCTAAACTGAAATGTTATTTGCAGTGGTTTTGGAATGTGGTTTAATAATTCCCAGAGGACAGAATTCAGATCGTGAAATACATTTCGCTTTGGACCTTAGGACAGACCTGTGGTGTGGTTCTGAAGGTGAAAGCTGGTGTTTATATCCAGTAAGACTCATGGCCTAAAGCAATTCATGCGCTTGCTGGAAAATGTTGCTAAGGTGGTGTGTGCTGCTTGAATGTTTCTTTTTTTCTTTCCTATGTAGATTGTCGTACATCTGTTAAAGAATGCTAAAGTGCGTAGTAGAAATAGTTCAATTTCATAAGTATTTAAAGAATGACAGAATAGATAAGTGCCTGACAACAAACTTACAGTGAGGAATATTTAGTATTTCACTCTTCCAGTTTTCTCACCAGACAGGTAGTTATTATGTATGTGCTATACAAAACTACAACAGGTTAGTTTTTAAATTCAAATTTTTTACTTAACACACTGGTTCTTTGGTAGAGAGGTGCCTGACTGTAAGAAGAAGTTTTAATACTTAAATTTGGTAGTGATTCATAACAGCATTTCAGAACATCTGGCACTAAAAATAATTACTCAGTTTCCTGTAGGCTCCAAATTAATAGCAATAAGTTGCTAGAGAAGATTCTGTTGATATAGCCTCCATACTTGCTTCCAACTTCCTTTTATGTTGAGACAACCCAAAGATAAGAATTAGATGTATTTTACTTGTCAAGCAGTTCCTTGGTTTTCATTTGAAAAGATAGTTTTTACACCGGTGAAATTTCTCTGCTTCACTTCCAGATCAGTAACATGTACAGTATTTCTTTACATGTCTGAAATTGAGTTCATTGGAAGTAAAAGATATAAGTAAGAGATCAATTATTTGCACTCATTTTCTTATTTTCTTCAGATTCATTACACATGCAGATGTGTTGAAGTGCAGTACATATTAAGGTGATTGATGGAGTTGCATGCTATTATCTGAAAGGTCATATTTTCACTTGATTCCCTTGGAATTTGCTGGATACACACCTTAAGTGATTTCAGTCGAAACCCAAGGTTGTCTATTTAATGCACATTATTAATACATGTTATTTAATAATACAAATTATTAAACATACATATATGTCATACAATTAATGGAAATAAAAGCTTTATTTTACATCATGTTGCTTTAATCTTTAGTGGAAAAACAAGATTGTAAAAGTAAATTGTAGTGAGTCCTAGCCCACTTGTGACTATCATGCAGTTTGACTGCAGGCTCTGTCCTGAAGCTACCTGAAACCCCTGGAAGCCGGTCATCGGAGATAGTATATGTTGGGTCAGTTGGATACTTTCCTGAATGCCCACCTTGCAATGACATGGAGAAGTCACTGACTGTTAGATGTTCCTACAGAGTGTCTTTCCCTCATCATACTGAGGCTTTTGGACATAGGAAGATTACAAAATAGAGCTGGAAAGCTCAGGAAGCTGGGCTGCTGTACTCTCAGATAGCTGTTAATGAAATATTCTCGAAGACTGGTTGTCGATAATCTATATTACTTTCTTTTACAGAATATACAGTTAAATATTAACTTCAATGCATTTAACTAATGTTTTACCTTAGAAACGGTGCTCTGTCTGTCACTTTATTTCCCACTGTATCTAACAGAGTGGACAGTGAGGTGGATCAAGAACTGGCTGAATGGCAGAGCTCAGAGGTTTGTGATCGGTGGTGCAGAGTGTAGTTGGAGGCCTGTGACCAGTGGTGGTCCCCGGGAGTTGGTACTGGGTCCAGCCCTGTTCAACATATTCATCAGCAACCTGGATGAAGGGACAGAGTGTACCCTCAGCAAGTTTGCTGATGATACAAAGCTGGGAGGAGCAGCTGACTCGCCAGAAGGCTGTGCTGCCATTCTGCATGGCCTGGACAGAGTTGGGCGGAGAGGAATCTGATGAAGTTCAACAAGGGCAAGTGTAGGGTCCTGCACCTGGGGAGGAACAACCCCATGCACCAGTACAGGTTGGGGGCTGACCTCCTGGAAAGCATCTCTGTGGAGAAGGACCTGGGAGTGCTGGTGGACAACAGGCTCACCATGAGCCAGCAGTGTGCCCTTGCAGCCAGGAAGGCCAATGGCATCCTAGGGTGCATTAAGAAGAGTGTGGCCAGCAGGTTGAGGGAGGTGATCCTGCCCCTCTATCTACTCTACCCTGGTGAGGCCACATGTGGAGTACTGTGTCTAGTTCTGGGGTCCTCAGATCAAGAGAGACAGGGAACTACTGGAGAGAGT